>PVJN01042320.1:0-18310 GCA_004026805.1 Lasiurus borealis | reverse complement strand
TTGGGCATAGTAGTAACTTTGTTGATTGAAAGGTATATTGCTAGTTTATTGAAAAGAAGCATGATCTCTCCTGGAGTTCTAAAGAGAGTGAATCATCGGTAAAAAGTCTGTAGTGGATTTCACTCTTTATAAATAATCAGGGAGGACAGTCAAAGACTTTAGGAAATTGGGGAACTCCACCTTGTGTGGAACACGTCAAAGGGTGTTTTTACTAAGATAGCACAACTTAAAACAAAAGTAAAAATACTGTTGTTTTTTTCCACACATACAATCCTACGGAAGGATGTTAAAAAATTTATTCTTTTAATTTATTGGGGGCTTTCTGAGTAAGAGAATAAGATTTACTTAAATTATCTCAGCTTGTAAACTTTTTTCTTGGTCAAATATTCAATGTTAAAGTAAATAATATGGTAAATAAGTGGAGAAATCAATGGGTCCCGGTAGAATTTCTGTTGTCCTGTACAAAAGGGGCATCATTCCTAATCAGCAAATGATGTTGAAAAAGTCCCAACCTAGGGAATTCATATATAATTATGTTGATTTATTTTTATTCAATGAAAGAAAGTTCCTTATAATACAGGAAGCATTAACTGGAATACTATGTGGAAAAGATTTTAAGTATAATGCTATTTTCTATGGTAGCTCAAGAAAGGTTTAAAGTATTGATTGAACCATTCTCAGATTTTAGCAAAATCTCAAGGGGTTATGACTTTTAAGCAGTTAAAAATAGTATCAGATTATGTGTACATGTAGTTTGTTAAAATCCTAAGTATAGGTAGTTTGTTAAAATGCTTTTCTTGTGTGGTTCAAGGTAGGTGCGGACATTTTGCTTCTGGTAGACAATTAATTTAAGATGCCAGGACAACTCATTTAAAGCGCAGAAGAGCTTCATGGTGCATGGGCTTTGTGAGAGATACTCCCACAACAAACATATGACTCAGTTCACTTATTGGGCAGTTAACTAACAGTTAACACTTATTGGACAGTTAACTACATTTTGGGGGTGCCATATATGTGGAGAAAAATGCCAATTCTTAGAAAATAATTTTATTGTTTGTTTGTTTGTTTTAAAAAAAACTAAGTATTACTCTGGTAAAGTTTAGCCAGGTTAAATAGAACAAATCTTAATGAAATCTCTTGGAAGTCCATGTTCTCATAATATTTGAATGGAAACCATTGCTTTACAATTAAGAAACATCTATGGTGAGACCCCATTACAACCCTGCTACTTGGGTTGTATAACTGAAAATACGTAGTGAATTTGCTCTACGTAGCGTTTGTGCTCTGGGGAGTGTAATTGACTTGCGTTGGATCCTGATGCTTTTCAGCGATAAACTGTTGTAATGGGGTTCCATTGTATTTGACTTTTCTTAAATTGAACGTTGTGTAATTTTGCCTTCTTCATGAAGATGTTCATGTTCTGTTCATTCTTTCATTTTAGATTTTTTTCCTTCTTGATTTATTTAACACACAGCAACGCTTAGAAGTTTTGCTTAATGATGCCTAAACATTCATTTGCTTATATTTTTGCACAACCTATACCCATTTTCAATTTCAGGTCAAACGGACTCTCTCATTCCTGGAGTGAAAGGATTCCAGACACAAAGCATATTTCAGACATCTGTGAAAATGGGCGACCTCGAAGTAACTCTTGGCAAGGTACAGACAGGGTGGCATTCTGAACCCATCTGTCCACCTCACCCAAATTCTGCATTCTGTGGCTCCTGGTTGCAAAGACTTGTTCTTTTCTGTAAGATGTTTAACTATTCTTCCAGTAGAGAAAGGGCATATATTATGAGTTCAGTTCCTTTTTTTTCTTGGGTGGGAAATGAGAGGTTTGGAAAGCATCTGTGTTCTGGGTGATGCTGGCGGTAAATGACACTCACTTGAAATATGATGTAATTTAACATATGATGGTTTTTTATTATTTGTTTTCAAATCTAGCTATAAACTATATTGTTCTCTCTTTTCTTTTCAGGTAATGTGGGAGGCAACAGAAAGAAAATCAGAGGCAAAAGATTTAGACCTCGGTCTAACTCCACTGAGTAAGTCTGCACGTCTCCGGGGAAAAGGCTGTCCTCCAAGGTCCTGTGCAGATAGTGTGGAAAGTTAATGCACCAGCTCGGCAGAGAACTGTAAACCAGGCCTCTGGTCTTGGTTTTGTCTCTTCAATTCCTTTTTTGCCATTTTAAAATTAACCATGGCTTTTCTCTCTCACATAGGCATCTCCGCAACGGTGCCCAAAGCAATGTTCACTGACAGTGCGGGCTCCGGCCCTCGCTGCAGGCTTTTTCTCCCGTTCCCTGCCATTGTGGTGTCTTGGTTGCGTTTGAAGGGAATTTTGATAACATTCCTTTCTTCTCATCCCCTGGGGTCCAACCATTTCAGAGGGGTCACCCTTCCTCTCCCCAATATTCACACAGCCTAGAAGCCTCCGGGGGAAAGTCCCACCGTCCTAGAGCATGACACTGCTCACTGGTTGATGCCGCCTCTCCCAGGCTTCCTGGCTGCTCTCTAAGCATTCTCTCAGACTAATGGGATTCCTCTCCCTTTCAAAGTTTTCTTCCCGGGACATGGATAAGGGCATTTACCCAAACTTGCTCTTTAACGGAATCATTGTCACGAAATGCAACACTATCCATTTTGAAGGATAGCCACATTTTTTAAAAACTGGGGATGGGATCTGATTTTACATTTAAGTCATTCATAATGAGTTCAACACATTTTTGTGTTTGTTTCTCCATTGAATAAAGTACAAGCAACGCTAAGCTTCCCTAAACCCCATGGAATAAAATACATCCTGGCTCTGCTTTTGGATCTTGCCACCTGGTTTTAATTAACCGTGGTTTTTTGATCCATTTAAAACTTTTTTATTACTGATATCTCAGTTCAGTGCTAGTTATTCCTCCCAGGATCTCTGTTACTTCTTTATAACTTCAATATATAAACAAAAAAAAAACAAAACAACAACAACAAAACACCTGAAAAGCAGGTATTGGTTAACTGCTTCTCAGAAACTTATATTGGTTTTTCAATCGTAAACCCTGCCTTTTTTTAGCCAGGACAATAACATTGCCCTGAAATTTGGACCTGCCTGCTGATGGTATTGTCTTGTAAGTGGCTTGTCAAAGTTTACTAGAGGATATTTTACCATAGAAACAATAGATAGGTTCCAGTGATACCATTGCATGGTCCAGAATGGCATCATAGACATCATAAACAACTAACCTGTTAGAGTTTATCTTATACATCCCCGAAATGCTTGGATGCTTTAGGACTCATTGTGGATAAACTCTTCTTGGAATGTTGTTTGATTTATTTTGCATGAGGTGACTTGGTAAAGAGCTCCTTAACTTATCCCAGGGGCTCACAGAAGCATAGACAACATTGCAAAATGTTCTTCAGAACTTCCCACTGTTTCGTTTTCTAACAGTATTTCATATAATTATGCTTTGAAAACTCAAGTGACTAAGAAAAAAAGATCCAGCATTATGTTTAAACTATGAGGTTAAGACCCAAGGAATACTTGGTGTTGAGCAAGATTCATAACAGTGTTTTCTAGAGTGATCACTTATTTTTACAATTTTTTCTATAAAATTCCCACATATGATAAATATTGTACTGCTAGCTTGCCCTTGAGAAATCTTGCCTGTGAGGATAATTCAGTTATAAAATATTTAATAAAAGACCATAATGGAATTATCTTTATGAAGAAGACATATAAAGGATTCTTTCAGATTTTTCAGACTTTTCAGATTTGGATTACGTGTCTCATGTTACCTGAATGGAACCAAGTCTGTGAAGCTGACCACATACCTTATTGTATAGGCACTATACTGCATACATATTTTTTCTTAGAAGGAATACTAATACATAGCATATTGAGAATTATATTGAGAAGTTTTTTTTAATACTTTTCATATTTGTTAAATAATCCCATTTGCCTCTAATATAACAACATCATTTGTGTGACTGTAGGAGGAGCAGAATGACTATGGAAAAACACATCTTTTTAATTTTTTTTAGTCTAAGAGGTATTATCAGATCTGTTATTTCAACATTCTTTTTAGTATCTCACCATCCCAAAGGATGATGAAACATTGGGACATGAATTCAAACATGCACCACAAATGCATATTCTGCTAATTAACAACACAAGATATCCTTGTTTAATGTATTGTTTCCCCCCTGAAAGCTTTTGCATCTTCCTCACTGTTGTACGTGATGTTAAACAAATTTTTGGCTTAGACTTTGTATTATATATTGTGTTTTTACAGGAGGGAGCCCCAAGCACCTGAGCCTGGGCACTCCCTCGCCCAGACAGTCCCATCCCAAGGCATAAGCCCAGGGGGCTCTGACAGCCCCCAGACAGGGAGTCTGGATCACAGGTCAGTCTCCACCTGCCCCTTCATTCTGGGCTGCCACTTAATCTCCCTCCAAGTCCCTTCCTTGGCTGAGAACAGGGTCATTTAATCTCTGACTGACCCCTGGCGTCTGCTCAGAAGTGGTCCTGGTCCAGCCAGCACCAGCTAGTTTTCCTCTTCCTTTCTCTCCTGGAGAGCACACACGGCTCTCCTATCCTGTCTAATGCATTTTTTATTTTATTTTATTTTTTTGCATGTTGCGCTACAAGCCAAGTCAAGCCACATAGGCAGGTTTATAGCCGTTTGATAAAACCCCAACCCTCCAGCCACCATGACCTAGAGCATTAGGAAGGCCGCTGTGATGACACTCTCACAGCAGATTCCCGGAAGGAGCAACAATTGAGAGCTCTCTTCAGTGACCTCTAGTGAAGGGATCACACCCATCGGAGACTCTCCCTGAGCTGAAGGAAAAGGCCCATCAGGAGCAAGTGAAGCCATATGGCTGCAGGTTTCATGGAATAGCCATGGCACCAGTCCTCTGAGCTTCTAAGATTGTCAGTGAAAGGAACACATGTCTCTTGGATGTGGCCACCTGCCTGTGGGTGATCCAGTTTGCTGTGTGGCTATGTGTCACCTGGTAATAACCGCTGCATGGGCTTTTCCCACAGTTTTTCCCAGGCCCGAGCATTCACGAGTCTTCATCTGTGGCTGCACTCGCTTTTTGATTATTTTTCTTTTTGTTCGGAGTCTCCGTGGAAATCTTTACGCAAGGTTTAATGGCTATCTCTGTGAAAAGCACAAGTTGGCAATGATTGTGGCTAAAGGCAAAACGAGTGTGAGTTGTTCCAGAATCAAGGGACACTATCTTAACAAAAATTATCTTATAAGCATATAAAGCACCCAGCCCTTCTCTAAGAAGGGAACTTCATGAACTATTTTATAGCATACATTGGGTATAGCTAAAAACAAGGGAAATGACTATGGAAAAAAAATAACCTAATTTGTTTATGTAACTATGAAAATATAGTCTTGACTTAAATGTATTTGCATTTAAATACTTAAATGTATTTACAAACTAAAACTAAATACGGAGAAAAGAAGCAAACTGGAACCACAAACAGTGTATTTTAGCATTTCCCCTGATTTGTTTCCAAATAACCTTATAAGTTTTACAGAGCTTGATCTTCATTGCCTATAGTGTTTCTAGAAGGTACTTTTTAAAATGAGAAAACTCAGTAAAATCTCCAAATTTGTCCAAGGCTGAATTTGTTGAATCCAGATTTATTTTAAGAGGGCAAATTCTAAGGGAACATGCTTTTGCTTGCCACCCCTCCCCCTCTTCCTACCCGTTCCCCTAGGGTAAAAATAATAGGAAACTCTGAAAAGAAAACTTGCACTCCCAATTTTAATACCTTTAAGATGTTTCCTTTGTGATTAATTTTGATGGAGACTTTGCCAGATCCACCTGGGAAATGCTAACTTCGGCCATTATTATGCGCTGTCAATCACTGGCACAGTGCTCACACACTCAGAAGGCAACCTCTGAGGGCTGTTTCATAATGGAAAATGAACACATTAGTCTGGAGTGCAAGCGGACGAGGAAGGACCATGGCAGCTACACCTCAATTACTAAACCCAGCCGCAAGGTCACGAAGGCCTGTCGGGACCACGATGAATGTGCGTTGGGGCTCCAGAATCAGAAGAGTGAGACCTTTTCCGCTCCTTCTAGAGCTGATTGGAGCACCTTCCTTGTTAATTCTAGCTTGGGATCTGCTATCAGGAGAAAGACAGAGGCCATTTAAAATCTTTCCTTTCATATTGGAAAGAGAACTTGGCTCCTTTTTGTTGTTTTTGGGGTGACAGGCCCAAACACCAGGTTGAGATGGCAGCCCTCAGGGTTCTCAGAGAGTGCCATTGCCATTTGAAAACCAAGGAGCTCCATGAGAGGTGGCCTGGGAAATGCCACGTTGGAGATGGGTGGATGCAATTGCTCCCAGCACGATGATTGAAAGAGCTTCTGAGTCACTTTGGGAAACCACCGGGAAGGCTCTCCTGAAATGTGTGAACCCATTCTAGAGTGCCTTGAGCCTTGTGGTAGCTGAGTTTATGCTCATGTGACTATACAGACTGCCTCATAACAACCCAACATCCATCCTGGTTTATTTGCCATAGTCACTTGCATTTGGAGGGTGAAGAACATCCTTGCTAAGCTTGTGCTGTGTGTTTTCAGATTTTTCTATCTTGTTCTGCTTTCTTTGTTCCTTCCATTGCTTTCTGCAGGTATTTAAGCCCATGGTTCAAAAGAGACTATAATGTAGCTAAGTGGGTAGAAGATGTGAATAAAAACACTGAAGGACCATACTTTAGGTATTTTATAAATTAATTTTTTATCCTTTTCAAACTCTCCCAGCACATACAAATACTGTAGTGTGACTGGCTCTCCATCTTGTATCTCCCCATACAAGTTCCCAGAGGTGGAGAGGGTCCTTGTTTCTTTGCTGCCTTTTGACCTCTGTTTTGGGCTTCATGAGCAAGTCTAGCTCTTTTCTGAATGTTTCAAATGAAGCCATTTGAAAGGGTCGCCACTAGTGCATGTCCCTATTACCATCTTGAGCTTTTTAGTAGCTTTCTCTTCATTTTATGCTATGTAGTGTTCTATGGGCATGAAACATCCTTTCCACTAATAAAGAAGCACTATTAACCCGAGCAATTTAATTTCTAGAATTTACTTACTCCATAGTGCATTTTTTCCTACTTACCACCTTAAGAGTGCATAGTGCATACGAAAACTCAAGGAAAAATACAAAAAGGAAGTAAATGCAATTGGTGACATTTTTACTTGGAGTAAAAGTGATGATCATCTGTAACTTGAAAATTATTGAGAGAATATTGGCCACAAGAGAGTGTATGGAGTGAGTTTAGATTGTATTTGTTCAGTACAGTCATTTGCTACCAGAGAAGGGCTGTGCTGACAAGTGCTCAGCAAAGTTAAGGGATTTTTTTTATTCCAATAAAAATGCTGTGTCTAACACTTCAAAAAGAACAGGAAGCAGGTCTGCAACATGTTCTTGATTCACAAACGAGCAGGTAGAGCATCTACACATTTTAGAAACTAGCATATTTACTCAATTCACTGCAACTCAAAGAGAATTTCCAAGAGCTCTCTATGGCATTTTTCACTCTTTATAATATCAGAGTGATTTCCTAAAGACAAATGTCCGCTTTATATTTGATTACTTTGTGACAATTTACATAAAGAAGAAAATAAAGGCTGAACTGCTACCTCTACTGAATACAACTTAACTATAAGCTTTTGATTATTTATTGCCATGACTTGTGTCAGCATTTAACAGATATCAAAATATATATATGTGTATCTAACTCTCAGCACCCCTATAAGGTGGACTTTCTCTTCCTGTGTACCATTTAGTTTAAACATGTATAGTTTGAGAAAATGATTAGATCTACCTGCATTTGAATTTGACCCATACATTTGCATATGCCCCAAGGAAAGCATAATCCCTGCCTGCTCACAGAAATATATCCTGCTTTTATGCCCCACCTTTCCCTCTTGCTCTGTCCCTCTGCTTATCCCACTTTCTCACTGAACCTCATACACATACACTCACATTCCAACATCCCACCCTCACCTGTAGCTCCCAAGATGGCCAGCGTCAGGAAGACAGGTAAGATGGTTTGGAATGTTGTTTGGAATCTTGGCTCCCCTGCAGTTCCTCCTTCTGTCTTCCTCAGGCTTGTGGGCAGATTATAATTTGTATCAGTCACGGAACCAAAAGAGAGCACCTTTGTTTCTATGTGGGCTAGGGCGGATGTGCCTAAGTGGACTTAGCATTTTGGAGCAGCGGTTTATGAAATGGTACCCCGGAAGAGTTGATTCACCTCCCCTGGGTGAGCTGAGTAGTGTATGTGGCTCCCGGAGAAGAGTTCACATTTCTTCCAATCGGCACCCAGGTCTGCCCAGAAGCTGCATGACTAAACGCAAGTTGGATGGGGAGAGGCTTTAGCACCGCCGGTTGCACGTGCAAAGCCGCGAGGGCAATTTTAGAGGGTTGCTTTACCGCCTCTGGTAATATGACATGTGGGTTTCCACAGCAGATAGTCATATTAAGAATTGATTTTTTTATTTTTATCTCTTTGGTTTGTTAAGGGTAGTACTGGTCAGACTTGAAAATCAGTACAGAATTTCGGGGGAAGTGGTGAATTACTGAGATACCCCAGGACTTTTCACACAAGGATTTTTAACACAACAGGAAAAATTTCATCCACTCTCCATCCAAGCCATGCCTCACATCGCAGGCCCCGCGTGCATCCATGCCTTGGCTGACGCTCTTTGCCAACCCTATGCTTAAGCTCGGGTCTGCTTCATGGGCCGCCAGGTCACTCAGGAACACTTTTCCTGTCAAAACCACCAATGAGGGCAAAGGTCACTTTATTAATTACCCTGTGGGGTGTGAGGTTTCTGGCATTGTTACCAAAATGCAATGAGGACTTAGTGAATGCAGGAAACTGGTCTAAATACAGCCAGCTCTGGAACATATAGTATCCACATGACCTCAAAGAGCAAAACAAATGCCAGAAGACGTTGAGTGATCAGAGTGCCTCAGATGTGCTTCCTTCCCCAGCGCTCATGTGACTGGGTTGTCCCGGCATACATTCAGGACTTTAGGAAGGAGCAGGTGGGTCACATACAGCAAGAGGAGGATTTCCCCACACCTAGAGGATCCTGGAGGTAGTTCCGTGGGTGACAGGGCTTTACAAGCCCCTAGAGGAGTCCTCACTCTTGGATATTAGCGGATGGGTGACTCACTTCATCACTGGATGTTGAGTCCACTCCCAGGACCTCATGGAAAATGCTGTAATTTTGAAAATGAACTTAGTAACTGTCCTGTATTGTGTACCTTTATTTCTCACAACATCATGAGATGTAGGTATTCTTATTCCCTTTCTATGGATGGAGGAAATTGAGGCACAAAAAGTAACTCAAGGTAACACAGCCCGTTTTAGAACCAGAATTATGAGCCTGGCTCTGACTCTTAAATCCATTTCCTTTCCATTTCACTGTAATTACTTAAAAGTAATAGGGTGGGCATTGACTATGTACATCCTTTTCTAGGATACTTGATAAATCCTTCAGGATTAGGCTACTATTAAATTTGCATGTGATGCACAGCCAGGAGGTGGACCTGTGTCCCCTGTGCTGGGGGGGCAGAGCTGAACTGAGGTTGGCCTAACAGGAATATCTCCTAAAGGCAGGCCCAGGAAATCTGACGCAGCCCTAAGACATACCACAATGTATTGGCACACAGACGCACTTCCATTGTGTAATTCTAAATGACACCCACGATGATTAGGATGGTTTTTTAAAAATGCAGTGATGTTGATGGATTAACATTTGTCTAAAGATTACTTTGTCAGTCAATAAGCTGGGCCCATGCCTGGGTTCCAGTGAGAGTGATTGAAACCACCGTAGCCAGGGTCAGAAAAGAGCCTAGCAGTGGTTTGGAAGAAAAGTCAAGTTTGTTTTTGTTTTCCCTAAACTGATTCACCCTGCCTTGTTCTCTACTCTTATTCTGACTCCTGCTCTGGGCTCTCCATCCCCCCGAGATAGTCCCCTTTATGCTCTCACATTCCACCCAGCCTCCAGGACCCCATGCCCCACCCCAACCCAAACTGTCCTGCTTCTCTCCCCTCAGGTTCCAAGTATCAGTTAGCCTGGGTGTTTATGTGCAGTTTCTCTCGTGTTCTGGAGAATGCCATCTCTTTTGTTTAAGTCATTATTGGCTTTGGTCATGGAAAGGTATTTGAGGGGAAGACTGACTGTCAGCAGTCCTCATGGGAATGGCCACTTGCGTGTACAAAGCTGGTCATTTTCACCCGTAGCCCAGTGAATGGCTGGCATGGCTTTGAAGCTACAAGCTCATGGCTCATGTTATGGACACATATGCTGCAGCAAGTTAAACTTGTCTTGCATGATCCCCTAAAGTCACTGAGATTTTGTTGTTTGTGTATCTGACTAGCTTTCTTGAACTGGGATATCCTCTCAGTAGTGATTGGAGCAGTGGTTAATGTCCCTTGTTTTAGAAAGTTGTATTTAAATACAAAAGTTTGTCCTTATTCCACATATATTGAATTAGTTTACTAAAGACCATAGTCCTGTTTTAAGAATGATTAATTTCTGAATTAGAAAAATATGTTGTAGTGCATCGCTTTAATAGTGCTTTAGAAGATTTGAAGTACTAACATTCTTCGTTGTGCCCACATGCTCCATGGTGGAGAGCATTGACCCCAGAGAAGTCAGTCGAAATAGTCTTAAATCACACTAAGGAGTGGTTCTGGACATTTCTCAAAAGCAGAGGGAACATTAGGAATTCCAGATTAAAAGCAATCTGAATCACTCTTGGCTCTTAAAATTGAGCAAGAACATTCAGGGTTTGTAGGAAAAATTTATTTTAAAACAGTAGCTTGTATTTGGTGTCCATGAAATAGAAACTGATTTAAAAACCATGACAGAACCAGAGCAAAGGATAATATATGGAAGGGAACTAAAATTTAAGGGAGGAAGAAAGATATCTTTATGCCATTGGATACAGGCTGCAGATCTTCCCCTAGCCAGTATTACCCAATGCTGCCTGGTGGAGTCAGTCACTCACAGGATGCAGATAAGGTGCATTCTTCAGAAATCCATACTTGAGCTCTAATGCAGCAGCATAAGCAAATCAGTTGTGTAGGTCATGGAACTGAGGAGGCATGGATGTGTAGTGGTGACATTTATGAATAGATAGCTACTGTATAACCATCACATCTATCTTCCACTGATATGAGTTGACACTTTTCACTCTTAGCTATTTTTTTGTTTTTTGTTTTATTAACTTTAAAGATAAGATGGCAACAATGGGCTTTTCCAGTGTGCTCAGTTCAGTCGCAAATATTACCACCACACATGCACAACCAATAAGAACAGCATAATATGCCAAGAGCCTATATAAATCTTTCATTTGGAGCATCTCCATGATGGAGAGAGCACATGCTATCCAAATAGGAAAGGGTCTTGTCATTGATTTTTTTTTTTTTTAGTTTTATTAAAGTCCCAGTCACAGCAGAGCCACCTTATTGACACACCAAGTGTACTCTACCTGAGTTATTAAGATCTACATCTATGGCCTAGAATCCTCCCCTGCAGACATGCTGATTGGAGGGACTAATCAAACCATTTTTGTATGTTCTCATCAGACTCTTTGTTTGGCTGGAACTCTGCACTCCTTACTGCTTGCATGTTTACTAATTTACTATTAAAACCACTGTATTTGCCTTTGTTCTTTCACAACTAACACGTTGGCCTCTGAATGCATGAGTTTTGTGTAAACTGATGTGTGACTTAGCAACTAATGTAGCAATTGTATTGTATTTGGGGGCCTTAAAAATAGAATTGGAATAACTGTGCTAAAATATATATATTTTTTACATTATGTGGCAGACTATTGAGATGCTGTATACTTAATTTGCCATTATGAGCTCTTAGAATAATTTTATCCCTGCTCCATTTTAGCTTTTTATTCCATAGGGCACTTTGTTCTTGGCTTTCTAGTTGAAAGTATGATTCTGTGTACTAACATTTAAACAGTCTATTGCAGTTATGAGATTAGGAAGATAAAATGCCAGCATTCCATTGTTGTGAATGACATTATCTCCCAATAGCTAACCCTCTGCAGTAGTGGCCTATGAAAGTAGAAATCAGAGGGTTTGTTTTGAACCTACTTTTCAGATATTTGAAAAAGATATTAGGCCATCACATAACATTTATTTCATGTGTTCTCAAACGTCTCAGGACTTTATCTCCTGCCAAGTCTCCTTCTTCATCAACTGGGTCTATTGCTTCCAGCAGAAAATACCCCTACCCAATGCCTCCACTTCCCGATGAGGAGAAGAAAGTGAACAGACAAAGTGCCAGGGTATGTGAAAGCTTCTTCCATACGCTAAGGTCATTGGTCATTATCTATGAGTTCATCTTTTAAAAGAGAGTGCTCTTTTTTCTTCTTTGTTCATAAGCAAAAGCAAAACATTAAGTTTGAAAAATATAGGATTCTTGGGGCATTGAGGCTCAGATTTATATTTGCAAATTATGTTAATCACTGCATTGGTAAATTCTAGAAATGTTTGGTATGTATTAGTGATTTATTGCTATATATTTACACTTTATTATTCAGGGTAGCTAATATATTAAACCTGCCAGAGAGCCCAGTTTGGTTACTCGGGCCTTTTTTCTGGCTAATAACACCCAATAGGATTTTAGAAGCAGCAAATCAGATCAATGTCTTGGAGATGGGGGTGGGATTTGGCATGTTTGTAATATTTAGAGTAGGCAATAGGTATAGTGAAATTTAGCAACTTTTCGTATTTTAAAAAGCCAGATTTAGCCCTACTTGGTTTTGCTCAGTGAATAGAGCATCAACCCACAGACCGAAGTGTCATAGGTTCAGTTCTGGTCAAGGGCATGTGCCTGGGTTGCAGGCCCAATCCCTGGCCCTGGTCAGGGTGTGTGTGGGAAGCAACCAATCAAGGTGTCTCTCTCATATTGTTGTTTCTCTCTGTCTTTCCCTCTCCCTTTCACTTTCTCTAAAAATAAATGGAGAAATATCCTTGTATGAGGATTAATAACAAAAGTCCAGATTTAAAAATATACATTAAGTTGATTATTTTTATAAATATATGGTTTACCAGATACGTATTTCACTTAAATCCTAAATCCTCTTTTACATCTTAATCATGATTCTAATCAGTCTTTCAGATAGGATCCATTGTTCCCCAAAACAGATCCATTATGTGAAAAGTGAGACACAGTGGAGTTTAGAGAAGCAGACCAGCCCTTCAAGGCTTAAGTGACAAATATAATTGAAGAATAATTACCTTAATTGATGCCAGGCTCTGTTGTGGTCAGTTACATTGTAATGTTGATCTTCTCAGAGATTGTTTTGCAAAAAATTAAAATAAGATAAATATCTAAAAGCCTGGCATTTTTATCTGCTAGTGTGTCCTGGTCTCCTAGGCTCTGTGATTTTGAAAGATATTTCAGAACTTCTTTGATCTTGAAGTGAAATTATAGAGTTCAAGGTAAATGTGGATCATTCAAATTTTAACTCCTTCAATTCAAAATGAGTAAGAAAACACATTATAAGCTAATTGCTATAATAAAAAAGACTTTAAAAACAACCAATGGTGCTTGGTTAATTATATAAAAATTATCTTTGTATGTTAATATGGGAAATGATAAAAGATGAAAAGGAAGAAGAGAACTCAGATATGCCTGGCTGGCATGGCTCAGTGGTTGAGTATCATAGTTTCATTCCTGGTGAGGGCACATGCCCGGGAATGGTTAATTCTTTCTCATCATTGATGTCTCTCTTTCTCCCCCTCCCTCTCCCCCTCTCCCTTCTTCTCTGAAATCAATATATATATGTAAATACTTAATATATATATATGTGTGTATATATATATACATATATATATATATGTATGTGTGTGTGTATATATATATATACAGTTCTTTACAGTTCTTAATGTAAAGAACTCAGATCCCAGTATTCAACTTTCAGGCCTTAAACAAAGGACTTGATAAGCATCCAGCTTTTCATGATATGTGTATGTGCCCCGGGGAATTGTCGAAGTATCTCTCTCCCAATAAATTATCTTCATTGCTGCTTTTGCTCTTTCTCGCTGAGGTGTTCTCATGCCAGGGTGCAGGGTTTTGGAAATTTTCCCACAGGAGAATTCCTGAGAATGACCGATCTCCAGAAGACATGGCTGACCATGGCTCTTCCTTGGCATTGTGGGGAAGCAATGAAGACTGTGGCCTCTTGGGACAGTCTGTGAAAGGCCTGGCTGGTTCTGTCCATGGTGGACCATCCACACGAGCCTCTAACAGGGTCCTGCAGAATAGGCAGCCCTGACTTCAGGCTGTTTTGTGGCCTGTGGCGAGTCAAACCAGCAGATCTTTCTATCAGCAACCCCTCTGTTACAGTGACACAGACATGGCCAAGGTCATGCATTGTCCTAAAAGCGATGGCTTGGCAATTTTTAGCTTTTTTGTCCTGACAGGGGTCATGGTGTCCTTCAGGTTTTTCCGGTGTCATTTCTTTGTTCTTCTCTTCTTTTGGCAAGCTGTCACTTATTTTTTATTTTTTAAAATATGTTTTTAATTGATTTTAGAGAGGAAGGGAGAGGGAGAGGGAGAGAGAAATGGAAACATTAACGACGAGAGAGAGTCACAGATTGATAGCCTTCTTCATGTCCCACACTGGGGATCGAGCCCACAACCTGGCATGTGCCCTGACTGGGCATCAAACTATAATCTCTTAGTTCATAAGTCTACACTCAATCACTGAGCCAAGTGAGCCGGCTGTCTCTTATTTTTTAATCTTCCTAACCATTTGTGAGGAAACTGGACTCACTGAAGCCTGAACTCTTTACTACTCCAGGCCATCCTGTGAGCATCAATCCAGATCTTCCTTCCCTCACACTCCTGCAAGTCATTCATTATCGTTTGTCTCCACCAACGCCTATTACTGCCCTCCTCCCCCCACAATGATCCTCACAGTTGAGAGATTTGGTTTACAAAGTGTGAGGAGATGGCTGTCTTTTTAAGTGAGAAGGACATCCAAAGGTGACCTGAGGTCCATAACACTGATGGCTGTACCACAGTTCTGTGGGGTGGCCAGCCTGGGCATCAGCATAAGAATCCATGAAAGTTCAAGTGAATCTACATAGAAATATCCATTTAGTTCTTTAATTATTTCTTTGTTTTCATTCCCAGAAGCTCATTAGTGATATGCCCCAGATTTCCAATAAAAGTGGAAATCGGATGCAACCTAAGTCACCCTTAGGCTTTCTTTGTTCATGTTTAGAATAATTATACCCAAATCACATTGTCTGGAAACCTAATTTACCAGCTAAATATATATATTTTTTAAATTGGCTTCCTTCTCTGGTGAACTGAGTTGCATTCATATTTAATCATGCCAAAGTTGTTTCCAGTCCATTAAGGCAATTACTGAACATCATAGGAATTAGATATGAATGGGGCCAATATTCAGAGCTGGTGGCAGAGGTAAGGAGAGGGAAGAGGTGAGGGAATTACAGCTTTGATGTCCTGCCCTGGATGCATCATTGCACTCTGATATGTCAGCTCCCAGGAGAAGACACTGTTCTAAGAGGTAGAGATGGGATTGGAGGGTGTATAACCTGTTTGTAGGCCCAGAGCAGTGATTTTGAAGTAGGTGGTGGTGGAATCATACTTCCCTGAGGTCAGTACTCAGTGTTGGCTATGCATGGGATTGTCTGAGGGCTTTGAAAAGCCACTGAGGCCTGAGTCCCACTCAGAGAGACTGGTTTGCTGCATTGTCCCCAGACCACTGAGCTCTGCAGGTGGAGTGAAAGTCACTGCTCTAGCTGGCTATTTCAGAATCTCAGGGAAAGACTAAAGAAACAATCTTTAATTGTTCAAGGGTGTAGTTTAAAGAAACAATATTTTAAAGCATTTTGTTTGAGACAGTCTTAAATTCATCCAAAACTTTGAGTTACATAAATGAGGATGAGAGGAGTCATTTTGTATGAAAAGATGATGGTTGTTAAAAAGGTTGAGATATAGGTTTAGAGGTAAGAGAGAGCTCAACTCAGTGTTTATTTTATCCATTTATTAGACTTCTTAAATTACACATTAGCGTGTGTGCCCGCAATCACATAAGTAGGGGTGGAGTCGCCAAATCCTTCTCATCTTCATAGCTCAGAATACGTCCGCTTCCTGCCTTCACAGTGTGCAATTTGCCTTTCTTTGTTGTGCAGCTCTGGGAGACATCCATTTAAGACATCAACTGTTTACATGTGACACATCGAAACTGTTTACTTCAACTTTTATAGACACCCCGCCTCACGGAATCACTGCAAATCTATCTGCTCTCCGGACAATACGAACCCCCTGGAGATGCCGCGATGGAGAAGCCGAGTCACGTCCAGATACCGTTTTCTTTTTGTCATTGGCTTAGGATTTAACTGAACATTGAAAAGAACTACTGCAATGTTACACTATAACACGGAACAGTACAGGTCCTGGTATATTAATGGACAATCCGCATGACAGATATATGTAGAAGTATCGCTGAAACTAACTCACACGACCCAAATGTAGCAAGTTTTCTAAGGGAAAATAGTGGGATTCAGAACGTGGCGTTCTGAGGCCCATCCTTGTTGTGTAGACAGTGATTCTGTGTGCATGATGCTTCCGGTTTACCGTTTTCCACATTTAAGGAAACAACATCCCATAATAGACACTAGCATGCAGGGCTAAGGCATATAGGATTTTTCTGCAGGACTTCAAAGCTTTGAGAGGCCAATATCCCATATGCTAACTTTAAACATGTATTTTTAGGTTGTTGTGGGTTGTTTTTTTTTTTACTTTTCATATTTATATCAGCATACGAGGACAATTGTACATATGTCAACGTTTTTTTTAAATTAAGAAAGCAGCTGTTCCACACACTGTATTTTGCCAAATGCCTCAAAACCATCAGTCACAGTCACATCATTGTTATCTATCAGATGATCTTGAAAGAGTAGAAGCCGGTGACGTTGTAAATATCGTAGTAGTCAGTGCTGTAAATGTGTCTCCATAATTGGTATTTGTCCAAATCATGTGACATCCCTTTAAACTGTGCATAGTCCAGAGGCAGTTTTATTGGGTCTTTAACGAGGAGGACACATGCCCAGCAAAACTCATGGCCTCCACGGCGTGCATTGGCACCATCCAGTAGTGCTGCTGTCCTGCCTGCTCCCCGGGGGTCCTCCAGCCTGCTCACTGTTCTTCTGGGGGCTACCGCGGCTGCCTGGATGGCTGCTATATTTCAGTGCAGGAGCACATTTTGCTAGTCTCCCTTTAGAGGACTGTGAGCTCCACAGAAATACATCCTGCTAAGACTCAGCCAGTGCATCAAAGATGCCTGAGACCACAGGCTGCTGCTGCATTGGTGATTCCCAACTTGTGAATACTCCAACCCAGTGATTTTCAACCGTTTAATCTCATGGCACCCATAAACTAATCACTAAAATTATGCTGCACACCAAAAACTGTATTTCTTGCCGATCTGACAAAAAGAAAAAAGATATAATTTTGATTTGTTCATACCGGACGGCTGTTAGTATGTTGGCTGTTGTCTATTTTTTTTTTTTTTAATTTGACAATCTAAGAGAAAAGCGGTCAGTGCCCCTGACTAAATAGTCAGGTATTGCATATTTTAAAAATTCTTGAGGCACACCAGTTGAAAATTGCTATTCTAACCCCTTGTGGCCTAAAGTTTTGTTCTTGATCAAAATTTTGTGGCCACTTTTATCTGTGAAATGAATGATTTGTTTTGCTAAAAAACAAAACAAAAAAAACTTTTTCTCTGTGTACTAAGGACATTTATCATCAGTGGGATGTGGGAGTTCCAATAGGTCTGACTTGGAAGCTAGAGGATGGAAGGCTCTACCAGTTGGGCTGGGAAGCCTCACCAGGCCACGAAGGGTTAAAAAAACCTAAAGCCACAAGTGTGCAGTAACTGGGAAGTTACCCAGACAGCTGGCAGGGAAAGAACCTTATGTTTTGAACTCCGTGTGTGTTTGTTTTTTAATCCATGGAAAAGTGAGAAACCTATTGAAGCCCCTTCTTCACAAGCGGAACTTGATGTGGTCACTATGTGGCGCCTCATTCTGAAGGAAACGTCCCAAGGACACTTCCCCCTCAAGCTGAGAAACTGATGAGATCACACCATCTCTGCGGTAACGAGTACTTTTGAATCCTTCATATTCTCTCCTTTCTCTTGAGAGGAATGGAATCTGCCGACGAGATTGCAGAAATATCTTCTGAAGTTGATCTCTCCCAGGAGGATTCACCAACAAAG
>PVJN01042319.1:0-18310 GCA_004026805.1 Lasiurus borealis | reverse complement strand
CGCGCGCGTCTCCGTACCTCAGCTTTTTGCAGTTCCTCTGGGTGTCTGTGAACCCCTCTCTTTCCCTCTAGCTGTAGAACTTCCACTCAGCCAGCTTTCCTGTGGTTCTGGATGATGTCTGTTCTGTCCTTCAGTTGTAGTTCCGAAATTGTTGTGCGAGGCAGCCGTGTAGGTGTTTACCTATGCCGCCATCTTCGATTTTCTTCGGGTTAGGTAACTTATTACCATTGTTTCTTGTTTATTACAGTAGGCTTGTAGAGCTATGAACTTCCCTCTTACGACTGCTTTTTGCTGTGTCCCATAGATTTTGTATTGTTGTGTTTTCATTTTCATTTATTGCCATAATGTTTTTTTTTTTTTTTTTTTTTCTTGGTCTCTGTGGTTACCCAGTCATTGTTTAATAGCATGCTGTTTAGTCTCCATGTGTTTAATTTCTTGGATTATTTTTATTGTAGTTGATTTCCCGTTCTATGCCACTGTGATCTGAGAAGATGCTTTATATGATTTCTATCTTCTTGAATTTGAAAAGACTTTGCCTGTGACCCAATATATGGTCTATCTTGGAAAATGACCCATTTGTACTTGAGAGGAATGCATATTCTGTAGCTTTTGGGTGAAATGTTCTGAAGATGTCAATTAATTCCATCTGGTCTAGTGAGTCATCCAGGATTGATATTTCTTTACTGATTTTTTGTTTAGAGGATTTGTCCAATGGTGATAATGGGGTATTATTAAAGTCTCCTACTATGATTGTATTTCTGTCAATCTTTCCCTTGATACCCACCAGGAGTTTTTTTAGGTATTTGAGTGCTCCTGTGTTGGGTGCATACGTTTACCATATTGGATTGTTCCCTTTAGTAATATGAAGTATCCTTCTTTATCTCTTGTTATGTTCTTCACTTTGAGATCTAATTTTTCAGATATAGGTATTGCTATTCCAGCTTTTTTTTTTTTCATTTTCATTTGACTGAAAAACTATTTTTCATCCCTTCACCCTCAGTCTGTGTGCATCTTTTTATCTTAGGTGGGTTTCTTGTATATAGCAGATATATGGGTCATGTTTTGTTATTCAATCTGTTACCCTATGTCTTTTTATTGGAGCATTTAATCCATTTACATTTGAAGTTATTATTGATAGGTACCTATCTGTTGCCATTTTTATTCTTCTTCACTTCCTATTTCTTCCTTCCATCCTCTCTCTCTCTCTCTCTCTCTCTCTCTCTCTCTCTCTTCTTTCTTTCTTTCTTTTTTCTTCAGCAGACCCTTTAGCATTTCTTGAATTGCTGGTTTGGTGCTAATAAATTCCCTTAGGCCCTTTTTGTCTGTGAAGCTCCTGATTTCACCTTTAATTTTGATTGAAAGCCTTACTAGGTTAAGTATTCTTGGATTCAGACCCTTTCTTTGTGTGACCTTGTATATTTCATTCCATTCCCTTCTGGCCTGATGAATTTCTGTTGAAAAAATCAGTCGCTTGTCAGATGGGGGTCCCTTTGCAGGTAACTTTTTGTCCCTCTGGCTGTTTTTAAGATTCTTGCTTTGTCATTGGTGTTTGTCAATTTAATTATAATGTTCCTCAATTTCTGTCTTTTGGGGTTCATTTTGCTTGGGACTCTGTGAGCTTCTTGGATTTGAGTGGGTTTTTCTTCCCTTATTAGGGAAGTTTTCTGTCAGTATTTCTTCAAACAAGTTATCTATTTCTTGCTCAGTTTCATCTTATTCTGGAACCTGTATTATGCAGATGTTGTTTTGTTTTGTGTTATCTCAGAGCTCCTTTAGGCTCTCCTTCTGCTTTTTTTTTTTAATATATGTATTTTGGCTTATTTTATTAAATTTTTGAAATAATCATTCACAAATTGAGCCTATCCTTAAAAATAGGCACTACATATTTTAGTATAATCCCATTTATGTACAATACAAGCCCTTTACATATTAACACTGGTAACCTTTGGGAGGATAATATGAAGGGAGATCCTAACTTTTCAATCCATAGATTTTAGTAACAATTGAATTTTTCACAAATATGTATCCTATATAATAAGCCTAATATGCAAATCAACTGAACAGTTGGACAATAGGTCACTATGATGCACATTGACCACCACCAGGGAGCAGACGCTCAATGCAGGAGCTTTCCCCAGCATGCAATCCACAGGCTAGCCAAGGCAGGTGCCAGCAGGGGCCCCTGATCACTCCACTGAGGGAGGCAACTGATAGGGGTGGTGTGGCTGGATGGCTAGTAGACTGACACCACCCCTGGATTGCCCAGGAGGGTGTGGTGGTGGGGGGTGGGACTGGCTAGCAGGCTGTGCTAGTTCGCCCAAGGTGGGTACCAGAGGGCGCACCCCCCATTGCCTTGCCAGTGGCCCCACAGATTGACCCAGCCAGGCCTAGAGATCTATCTGTGCACAAATTTTGTGCACTGGACCTCTAGTTTATATATTAATTTTAAAAAGGCCTAATGGGGCCCTGTTATACTTTGTCCAATTTGCATTATCAAGCAAAGCTATTGTTTCAAGTAACTGTAAAAGTCTGTTGAATAATTTCACATTCCTCTAGTTTGCTTGCTCCATTAATTCATTTAGTAAATGCTTTCTCACTTGTAGCATGGTTGTTCCAGTTCACTGCATTAGTCAGAAGCATAACTGAAAGTGGTTTCACACTAGAGGTTCCTATTGCTCAAATTGAGACTTGGATAAAGTTTTAGAACTTGTGGCCAGCTGGTGTGGTTAAGTGGTTGAGCCTTGACCTATGAACCAGGTCATGGTATGATTCCCAGTCAGGGTACATGTCTAAGTTGTAGGCTCTATCCCCAGTGTGGGCCCTGCAGGAGGCAGTCGATTGATTCTCTCTCATCACTGATGTTTCTGTCTGTCCTCCTCCCTTCCTCTCTGAAATCAATAAAAACATTAAAAGAAATAAAATTAGAAGTATAACTTAAAGTGGTTTCTATTGTTCAAACTAAGGACTTGGATAAAATATTAGAACTCTTGCTTTACATTATCCAAAACTAAAAAGAAAAAAAAATGAAATAGAATTACATAATATCCTCTAGATCCAAATTTAAAATTGAGTGTATTTGGTGGTAAAAGGGATACTTTGTAATGTTACCTAGGGAGTGTTTGCATTAATGTTGCCTTTAGATAAGTGACTCAGTTCTTGGCTGCCCATCAGAAATCTGTGGAAACTTAAAAATATATAAATGCTTAGGCACCACTTCGAGAGATTTTTGAGCCTGGGAAGCAAGCATTCTTTACAATGCATTTTCTTAAATCTTGTTTAGTGATTATAAAAAGGTATGTTCTGTAATAGAGAACTATTACAGAATATAGAATCTTATGGAATGCTAAGCCTGATTATATCAAAATGAAGTTAGGTTGTTTTCTTGGTGAGGTGGGGGATATTGAAATGATTTTTATGAAGATATTCAAAAGCACCAAAAATTGTAGTCAATGATTAAGTTGGTAACTGCCATTTCTGACAGTGGTGGTTTGTAGTAGATGATGATCTTTTGAAAGTCTGAACACACTGGTAATATAGTGCAAAGACTGGAAACAAATATAATCCTAAGATTTATTTATAGAATTTCATCAGTGGAGTCTTAGACCAACTTTAAAATAAGGGCAGTTCATTATATTGGCATACTTGGCAACCATAAAGGTTCAGAAACTTTTTTTCAAGATTTTTAAAAAGGGGCAACACTGGTCAGCATTTGGTACATGAACATAGTAGTACGTCTACTGAAAAATCTTCCCATATATCATTAAAGTTTGGAGGTAATTAATGTTGCTTGAAATGTGTTCATTTTAGAATGTTAGAGGCAAAAAGGGCCCTATTACCAAGAACAGAAAAGTTTCATTTTTTTTTTTTTTTGTGGTTCAGACTACAATTTACAACACAACTGACTTATGTTACAATAATTAAATTCTACTTCAGGCTCTGTAGTATGTGGGACATTAAACCTGATTAAAGTTTTATATGACAAAATCCCAATGTTTCTCAATAAGTGGTTTATCGATATTTATCAGATTCAGTCTAATCATCCAAGAAAAAGTAGTTTCCACTCTTCTTTTGTTCTACATCTTTAATGAAATTGAGTGTTTATTCTTGCCTATAGTTGTTTGGATCTCTTCTGAATGTAATTTCAAGCTGAGATAAAAATTTGTTCATGCCAGCCAAAGGGGTTTGAGGACTGTTTGCAACTGTGTTCTTAGATGGAACACCATCAAAAACATTGACTCGATCTGCTAGATAGGTGGCCATGATGAAGTCATGTTCCACAACAAAGGCTGTCTTCTTAGCATGGAGTATGAAACGTTTGGCAATTCAAGCTGCCATCAATCTTTGTTCAGAGTCCAAATATGCAGATGGTTCATCAATTAAATAGACATCAACAGGTTTGCCCAAACAAAGAACTAAAGGTACTCACTGCAGTTTACCACCAGATAATGTCTGTACCTCTTGATCAATGATGTTTTCAATTTGCAGAGGCTTCATAACATCAGTCACAAATTGTGGATGAGTATAAGCATCTCGTATCTTTTCATGTAGTAACTGTCGAACACTTCCAGTTGACTTGGGACTGATTTTCTGTGGCTTATAACTGACATTTAGAACTGGTACTTCTCTTCCTTCATCAGGTTTTGGTCTTCCAGCAAGCATTCTGATAAATGTCGTTTTACCAGTACCATTTTCCCCCAACATCACCATGATTTCTGAATCTGTAAACTCGCTAGCTACGATTGCTAGCTCAAACTTTCCCATCTTTTTTCTCATTCCAGGATATTTATACATACACATTTTTTTAAAACTTCTTCTTCATTTGCTGTCTCAGCCACTTTAAAAACAAGTGATGCATCTCTGAATCTCAAATTTTCTGTTGGAATGTAGCCATCCAAAAAAATGGTTGTGCCTTCTCTTACACTAAAAGGCATAGTGACAACACCATATGCACTTGGTACACCATATAAACAGCAGATGAAGTCAGAGAGATAATCTAATACACTTAGATCATGCTCCACCACAATGATATATCTATCTGGATTTATTAGGGATTGGATAGTAATAGTAGCCTTTAAACGCTGCTTGCCATCTAGGTAACTAGAAGGTTCATCAAACATGAAAATGTCAGGTTTCTGTATACAAACGACAGCACAAGCAAATCTCTGCAACTCTCCTCCTGAAAGATCTTCCATATTTCGTTCTTTTAGATGAGTTAAATCAAGATGTTGACATACAATTGCTTGTGTCTTTGTTTCATCCTTTCGATCCAAAATAGACCCTACTGTTCCCTTTGCAGCTTTGGGAATCTGGTCTACATACTGAGGCTTGATAATAGCTTTGAGGTCATCTTCTAGAATCTTGGTAAAGTAATTTTGCAATTCAGGTCCATGGAAGTAAGTCAGAATTTTTTGCCAATCATTGGTGGATCATTGTACTTTCCAAGGTTTGGCTTTTGCTTTCCTGCTAAAATTTTTAAAGCAGTTGACTTTCCAATACCATTAGTTCCAACTAATCCCAAAACTTCACCTGGATGAGGGATAGGTAACCTGTGAAGTTTGAAGGCATTGGCACAATATCGATGTGTTGTTTCTTTTTCCAAGTTGCTTGGTAAATTGACAATTGATAAGGCACCAAAGGGGCATTTCTTAATATAAATACCACAACCAATACAAAGAGTTTCAGAAACCCAAGCTATTTTGCTCCGGGGAGTAACCTCAATGCATAGTTTTCCCATTTGAACCACAGGCAACTCTTTTTGCATTCTTGCTGACATTTCTTACATTTACATTTGTCATGGTTGACAATAGCAATTCTTGTTAATTTATCTGCCATAATTGTAGGTAGGAATATCCAGCTCTTCTGGACAAGAATGACCCCCTTTCGGAGGGGAGCTCAGAGGCCAAATCAGTGTTTTCTGTCACTTCTCAGGTACACAGCATGTTCCTACAGCCTCCAGCCAAAATGGCCTCTCCTTCTGTTTTTTAATTTTTTCTCTAGAAGCTGCTCTACTTGAGTATTTTTTTTCCTTCCTTGTCTTCTAGCTCACTGATGTGGTCTTCTGCTTCTTCTAGTCTACTTTTGATGCTTTCTATTGAGTTCTTTATAGCAGTGATATCACTTTTCATTTCTTCTTGGTTCTTCTTCATTTCTTGTTTCTTGTTCATTTCTTCTTGGTTCTTACTCATATTGTTGAATTGGTCTTCCATTCTTTTCAGCCACCTTATGACCATTTCTCTGAATTTTTTTCTCTGACAGGTTGCTTGCTTCCATTTCATTTACTTCATTTTCTGGTGATGCCTGCTTTTCTTTCATATGCTGGCTCTTTCTTTGTTTCCCCTGGTTTCTCTTCTCCAGGTATCTGGTTATGTAGTTTTCTCTCTTCTGCATTGATTTAAAGGCACAGAATACAACACAACTAGGTACAACATACAAGGCATTGAACAGAAATATATTCAGGATATTAATAGTTAGAAATCAAGGTGACCTCCAGAAATAAAGACTAATTAGGGGATAGGAGAGAAAGAAGTTTAGAGAAAAGAAAGGCATGCCAAAATGATGTTGGCAGAAGGGAGAAAAAAGAAAAAAAGAAAAGAAAAGAAAAAAAAGTAAGAGAGAAAAGAAAGAGAATAAGGAAGAGAAGGGGAAAAAATTATATATATGGGGAGAAATCTCCAAAGGAACAGCCAGGAATCCCAACAAATTCCTGCAACAATACCTGAAGAGTAATACAAACTACAAACAACAACTCATATTGAGGGAGGTGAAGGATAACAGAGGTATAAAACAAACAAAAGCAAAATAAAACAAGAAGAATAAGCAAAACAATTTTACCAAAGTGTATAAAAAATTGATATAATCAATGTTCAAGGAAACAATAACAATAGGACAGAGAGAAAAAAAATGTTTTGGATAGTGAAGACAGAGAAGTGGGAGGTGTATATGGACTTGGAGCAGGGGATTGAAAATTAGAGATAGAAGTGGGGTGAAATTTTATAGGAGGTAAATAGAAAGAATAGGAAAAATCTAAAGTAGGAAAAGAGTAAGAGAAACAGAGCAACAAAATGGGAAAAGTTAAGAAGAGAATGATGGCAAAAAGGTAGAGTTAAGATAGAGTAAAGTGATGCTAAAGGAAAGATGAAAATAGAATGTAGAACTCTCATCCCAAAGTAAAATAAAAGAGAAAATAATATAACACTTTCTTCCCCAAAAGGTAAAATAATAGTAGTAATAATACTGATTGAAAATAAAAATGTTATAATGAAAAAGTAATAATTAAATAATTAAAACATAATAATTAAAAAGTAATAAATAAATAAAATGTAATAATTCAATCAAATGAGGAAAAAAGAAAAAAATAGTTTCTTAAGTAAAAGATGAAAAAATGAAAAATATTAAAAAATAGAATGTGCAGTAGTGAAAGTCATTCACTTCCTCTACTGTTCTGTTTGGCATGCCTGTTTCCCAGTGAGGACAGTATTGCAGTTCCCTGCATTCCACTGGTGCCCAGTGTTGTAAGCCAGTCCTGGTTTTTAAGCAGGGAATGTGTCTTAATCTTTTTATTCTTTTGCGATTCCACAAGAGTCAATTTGTGATTCAGCCCCTAGGTGGCAGTGTTTCGGGATTGACCTCTGAGACTATAAGTCCTCTCTAGCCTGTGCCTAGATCCTGCTTTCCCTGTGGCACTCAATACCGGTTTGTGGAAGTGGGTTTCCCCAGAGTTGGTTCTCTGAAGGTCACTCTCTGCTCTGATCCCCAGGTTCCAGAAAAACAATTTTCCCCTGCAGTCTCCCAGGGTGTCCCCAACTGGGTGAGCCTATGTATTGGGCTTAGCAATCAGAAGAAAGGATCTGAAGAGGAAAGAGCAGTCCCCCTTCCCAGTTCCTGTCCAAGCAGCTGGCACACTTTAATAATTTCCAGGCTGTCCTTCTGCGTCAGATCAAAATTTTTTTTTTTTTTTGTCCCTAGGGATCCCCTCTGTTAGCAGCTCTGAAGACCTCTTTCCACATTCATGGATCACACCAGTCCCAACAGCCACGGATTTCTCTAGGTGTAGATTTCCCACAGTCCTCCATCTCTCTCAGTGCTTACCTTTTTGTCCCGCCAATTTATCCCAGGAGAAATCTGACCTCTCTGTGTAGCTTGTAGAGCTCCTCTGAATCCAAGTGTTTGCACCAATTGGGGACCGGTGTTCTGGCACTCGCAGCTGTTCTGTGGGTTTTGCATTTGTGGAATTTCAGGCTTCTGTAAACCTCTTCTTTCCCCTTCAAAATGGTTCGGTTTCCACATCTGTGCTGGTGGCTCAGGGAGAAAGAACCCAGCAGCAGTGGAGCTGTCTGGTTAGGGGGAGCCCCATCCAGCAGTTTCCCACCTTCTCCTGGAGGATAACTGTCCCTTAACTCACCAACAAACACTCCTAGTGTGACCCTTAGCTGTTCTGTCTGTTCACGGACAAGGCTCGGAACACCTCTGTCTATTCTGCCTCCATTTTCCAAAAAATTGATAATTTTTCTTTAGATTCACTTAAAATCAATTGATTAGGGAATTTATATCTGCAAATTCCTTTTTGCCATATAATTTATATAATAATGGAGTAATATTTCATTATATTCCATATTCCATCAGATTATGATGACATTTTGAGGAGGGGGTTACATCAGGTGGGTACTCCAGGGAGTATCTTATGGGCTATTTTTTATTTTTATTTATTTTTTTATAGAGAAGAAAAGAGAGGGATAGAGAACCAGAAACATCGATGAGAGAGAGACATTGATAAGCCGCCTCCTGCACATCCCCCACTGGAGATATTCCTGCAACCAAGATACATGCCCCCGACTGGAATCGAACCTGGGACCCTTCAGTCCCCAGGCTGATGCTTTATCCACTGAGCCAAACCGGTTTTGGCCTTATGGGCCATTTTAGAAACTTACCTATCGTAGACCTCTAAATTCAAGTATACAGCCTAAAAAGAACATTACCCTCTATTTTTAATTTTAATCTTGGAAAATGGTATTATTCTTCTGGTAACAGCATTTTGAGTTTATTTTATTATTATGTTTTTCAATTTTCTCTTCCCTACTTCTCACCTTACATCAAACATGTCAAACTCAAAGGCTAAGATGAGCCAAATAAACAGGGTATGCAGCCCACAGGCCGTGAGTTTGACATGCTTGCCTTACATCATTCCTGCAATGTTATTCCCTTCTTCCCTTCATTCTGTTAGTAGTACGTGACTTATTCCTGCCAATTGACATATTCTCTTCCCTTACTAGAGATTTATTTAGATAAAGGCATATGACAAGAGGAGGCCAATTAGAGTGGTTTTTGGAAATTTAATTAAAATTATTGGTAATTAGAAGCTCCCTCTTTCCACTGGGATCATTAGATGTAGGAGGAGATAATGCTGGAATTGCCTGGTAGTTGACATATGAGAGAAATGTCTGAGAATAAATTCTCTCCTGAAAAATATCAAGTCAGGATAGCTCAGAAGTTCTGATGACATTGTTAAGAGATTTTTAACTTTGAAGTCACGTCTGCTTTTTCCTTTTACAGTAATGTAAACACTGTAATTTCTACTGCTATTGTTTCTACTAATACACTAATATTGTATTTCTGTTATTATTTGGATTAAGTCTGTTTCTTCAATTAAAACTCAACAATTCTGAGATTACATATCCCTAAAATTTTCTTGGGACAGAAAAATCAAGTCTAAGACTATAATGTATAATGTATTTGGAAATATAGCCATGTGATGAATTTGAATTGGGAATGAATGATTAGAGTGCTTATTTGATGTGTCTTTTCCTTCATATTCAAAATGAAGAATCATACTTAGGAAACAACCATAGATGAAGCAATGATAGTGTTAAGGTAATGGTATCAGTAAGGAGCAAAATTCATATATACATATAAATGAGAGAAAGGGAGATTTATTTTAAGGAATTGATTTATGTGGTTTTGTGGGTTGGCAAGTCTGAAATTTATAGAACAGAACAGCAAACTGGAAATTCAGTAGGGTATCGATGTTGCCATTTTGTGAGTTCCTTCTGTCTTGGGAGTCTTTTAACATTTGATGAAGCCCACCTACATTATGTAGAATACTTTCATTTTCTTAAAGTCTACTGATTTAGATGTTAATCACATATAAAAAAATACATTCACATCATCATCTAGATGAGTGTTTGACCAAACAATTATACACTACAGTTTAGCTAAATTGACATATAAAACTAACCATCAAAAGAATCAATGAGCAAGTTGATATTTTTTTCCCTTTGCTTATTCATACTGTAAATAAAAGAAAAATTGTTCCATAAATGAAAGGTTTTAATTTCCTCATTCATCTGAGATTAATGATGCCAAACTTGCTAAGGATATTTAGAACAGTAATCTTATTCCTATTACTAGAGGCCCGGTGCATGAAATTTAAAAAAAATATATATATATTTTATTGATTTTCTACAGAGAGAAAGGGAGAGGGATAGAGAGTTAAAAACATTGATGAGAGAGAGACATTGATCAGCCGCCTCCTGCACACCCCCTACTGGGGATGTGCCCGTAAACAGGATACATGCCCTTGACTAGAATCGAACCTGGGACCCTTCAGTCTGCAGACCAACACTCTATCCACTGAGCCAAACTGTTTTTGGCATGGTGCATGCAATTTATCATGGATAGGGTCCCTAGGCCTGGCTGGTGATTAGGGCCAATCTGTGGGTTGACCTGCAGAGCAATTGGGAGCAACCCCACTGACACCCACCTTGGCTGGCCTGGCACCACCTGTTCACTAGCCCTTCCCCACCACCACTGCCACTGGTTGCCTCCCTCTGCTTTGCAACCAGCAGGGGATCAGATCTCCCTCTGGTATCCACCTTGGCTGGACAGGGGCCTGGTGGTTAGTGCATGTCATAGTAACCAGTTGTTCTGCCAGTTGTCCCACTGTTCAGTAAATTTGCATGTTAGGCTTTTATTATATAGGATTATTCATGGTAAAAGTTTTTTCTTTTTTCTTTTCACAAAATACAATCTAATCATCTTTCCAATAGCTACAGATGCAATTCTAGGTTTTACAAAATCTGAGATACTTCACCTGATTCTAAGTATTAGCATAATGAGCCACAATGCTGCACTCAGAATTAAAAAAAAAAAAAAAAGTCATGAAAAAAACTTTATATTATGCACCCTCACAATGTTCTTAATTTTTAGATGAGGAAACTTAGGCCCATAGAATTAAATAATTGGTTCATGGTTACCCAGTGTTAAGTGGCTAAATTGGGACTAGCATTCAGTGTATGTAACTTCAATTATATTTTTCTTATTATATTTCCTCTTTAAAATAAATATTTTCTACTTTTACATTCTATCACATTTTTTCTTAAATTTTTTATAGATTTTGTCTTTTCTTTTGAAAGAGTAATGAAAGTCAAATTTTATTAAGTTATAGCCAAAGAAAAATATTTAAGTATATCTTATCTTTTCCATTCCTAACTCTATGAATTTTATGATTTTTAGATGTCAGACTAAATGGTTTGCATAACCATTTAGGTGTGAGCTTTTATCTATGATTTTTTGTTTTCTTTTTTAACAAATTCTTTATTGATTAAGGTGTTACATATGTGTCCTTATTCCCAAATTACCTCTCCCCTCATTAGAGGTGATGGGAGTTTTTAGATGGAAGCCTTAAATTAGATGTTATGTATCCTCTATAGTGTAAGTACTGAAAATATTAGTTATGTTGAAAAACATATTTTAATACTAGTGTTCCATACCTACCCTGCTGCTGATATCACTGAGATCTTAATTTTGGGCAGAATAACAGCAGAGTTGACTGCTCTCACTATATTCTGTACTTATATTCATTAGAGCCTTTAATTAAATTATGGTGTCATTTTCTCTTTAATATATCTTTTATTGAACTAAATTATGAGTCTGTATACCCTTAACAGAAGTCTTTTCTCTTTTAGAAATCGTTATGTTCCAGTATTTAAAAGCTGACGCTAAGGAAATGCTCAATATATAGTCACTAGAGGTCTGGTGTATGAAATTCATTCAGGGAAGGGGTGTCCTTTAGCCCAGCCTGCTCCCCCTCTATCCCTCTCACAATCCAGGAATGCTGGCTTCCAACTGCTCACCTGCTTGCTTTCTTGATTACCGCTAACCACTTCTGGCTGCCACCTGATCAACCCCTACCAACTCCCCTGCCAGCCTGATTGATGACTCACTGCTCACCTGCCAGCCTATTTGCCCCTAACTGCCCTTCCCTGTGGGCCTGGTCAACCCTAACTCCCCTCCCCTGCAGGCCTGATCACCCACAACTGTCCTCCCTTGCAAGCCTGGTCCCTGCCAACTGCCCATCCCTGCTGGCCATCTTGTGTCCAAATGGGCGCAGGATCTTTTGACCACATGGGGGCAGTCATCTTATATGTTGGAGTGATGTTCAATCTGCATATTACTCTTTTATTAGATAGGATAGAGTCCTGGAGCATGTGTGGGGACCAACTGGTTTGCCCTGAAGGGTATCCCGGATCAGGGTGGGTGTTCCCTTGGGGCATGGGGTGGCCTGGGCTAGAAGCCTGTGGTGTTTTGCAGGCCAGCCATGCATTCCGGTGACACATGTGGAGGCCCTAGTATCTGGGATCTATATATTTCTATAATTGAAAATTTGTAGCCTGGTGTGGAGCCAAGCCTTTTGCTCTCACAACTATTGAAACTTTCTTGCCTTAAGCAGAGGCCTGTGCAGGCCAGGGTTTGTGGAAAGCTTGTCTTACTTTATCTCCAGGGGCAACCCAAGCCTCCCTCCTGCTCTTTCTGTGGCCCGTAGGCATCTTAGTTGGGTTAATTTGCATATTCACTCAGCTGGTTTATATTGTTTTTTTTCTTTTATTTTCTATAACTTTATGAAAAAGTTAGACCATTGTTTTGTAGAATGTCCTACGTTTTAGATATTTTTTTTCTTTTTAATTAAATCTTTATTATTCAGATTATTACATTTGTCTCTCTTTTTTCCCCACCATAGCTCCCCTCGACCCGGCTCCCACCCCTCCCTCTAACCTTACCTCCCCTCCATTGATGAGTCCATAGGTGTGTGATTTTTGTCCAGTCACTCCCTGTATACCCATCCCCCTTTTCGCCCTAAGAATTATCAGTCCACTCCCTTTCAGCGCTCCTGATTCTATTATATTCACCAGTTTATTCTGTTCATCAAATTTTTAATTCATTTAATTTTTAGTTTCACTTGTAGATAGATATATATTTGTTGTTCATAATTTTTTATCTTTTACCTTTTTCTTCTTCCTCTTCTAAAAGAGTACCTTTCAGCATTTCATATAATACTGGTTTGGAGTTGATGAACTCCTTTAGCTTTTTCTTATCTGTGAAACTCTTTATTTGCCCTTCAATTCTATATGATAGCTTTGCTGGATAGATTATTCTTGGTTGTAGGTTCTTGCTATTCATCACGTTGAATATTTCTTGCCACTCCCGTCTGGCCTGCATCTTTTCTGTTGAGAAATCAGCTGACAGTCGTATGGGTGTTCCCTTGTAGGTAATGAACTGTTTTTCTCTTGCTGCTTATAATATTCTCTCTTTGTCTTTTGCTCTTGGTATTTTAATGATGATGTGTCTTGGTATAGTCTTCTTTGGATTCCTTTTATATGGGGTTCTGTGTGCTTCCTGGACTTGTAAGTCTATTTCTTTTAGCAGATGTGGGAAGTTTTCAGTTATTATTCCTTGAAATAGGTTTTCAGTATCCTGCTCTCTCTCTTTTTCTGGCACCCCCACAATTCTGATGCTGGTTCGCTTGAGGCTGTCCCAGAGGCTCCTAACATTATCTGCATATTTTTGTACTCTTTTCTCTTCTTGCTTTTCCAGGTGAGTGTTTCTGATTCTTTATATTTCAAATTTTCGACTTGATTCTTGCCTGCTGCTAGTCTGCTGTTAGGTCTCTGTATAATATTTTTTTTTATTTCAGTCAGTGTATGTTTAATTTCTAGTTGGTCCTTTATCATCTCTAGTTAGTCTTTTTCCATCTCTAGTTGGTCCTTTTGCATCTCCTCTAGGGACTCACTAAATTTATCCAACTTTTCTAGCATATTATTGAAAAACCTTATAAGCGTGGTTGTGAACTCTATATCCAGTCGTTTGTTTTCCTCCATTTCTTTTGTTTGTGATCCCTTCCCTTGTCTCGGCATTTTCACTTTGCTGGGAAAACTTTCTGTGTTGGATCCAGCCTTATGATACCAGACTTGAAAAACTGCAAAAGCCTCTCTGTTGAGCTTGGGATGGCTGGAGTCTCAGGGGTTAAGGGACCACCTTGCCTTCCAGTCAGCCCCGCCCTCCACAGCTCCTGAGTCTCACGTGACTGGGTAATTGCTGGACAGGTCCCTGTGTGTGCACTCTCGCAGTGCCTCTAGACTGCTGCCCCTCCGGCTCTTCTGTGCTCCTGGACCACACGAGTCTGGTTCCCCAGGGCTTTGCCCGAAACTGGAGTCTAGTGGAGTCAGAAGTGGAACAGTTGGGAGGGTCTGTCTCCTGCCCACTCCCAAAAGCCAGCAGCACAATCAGCAGTCGGTCCTCTGTGTTCAGTGCTGTGCGCACTACCAGACTTCTGATCTTTTGCGACTCCCCTAAATTTCCGTGCACTTCTCCTCCTTCACAATCCAAACTCCCCCCATATGAGTTTCGGCTGGATCTGGGATTTAATGTCGTAGGATAAGGAGTTCAATGCCTTTGAGAGTCTCCGTCTCCCTCCTGTCAGAGAAAGCCAACCAGGTTCTCAGGCACCGCTTTCTGCACGCACGCGTCTCCGTACCTCAGCTTTTTGCATCTCCTCTGGGTCTCTGTGAGCCCCTCTCTTTCCTTCTAGTTGTAGAATTTCCACTCCTCCAGCTTTCCTGTGGTTCTGGATGATGGCTGTTCTGTCTTTTAGTTGTAATTTTGAAATTGTGGTGCGAGGAAGCAGTATAGGTGTTTACCTATGCCGCCATCTTGGATTCTCCCCCTGGTTTATATTGTAATTCTATTTTTTATATTTAAGGAAACATTATACCTTTTATGCAGCAGCTGCACCATTTTTCTTTATCATTAGCAATGCACGAAGATCCTAATTGTTCCATATCTTTGTCAACACATATATTTTTTTGCTTTTTTATGTTAATAGCCATCCTAATAGTTATAAAGTGATATCCTATTTGTTTCATAATGTCTTTTATTCATATTTTGTTAATATTTGGAATGTCGTGTCATGAAATATTTCTAAATGAGACAGTTTACCTTTTTGGCATAGTATAATACCATACAGCTACACATAACTTATTTATTTATTTATATTTATTAAATCTTTATTGTTCAGATTATTACAATTATTCCTCTTTTTTCTCCCATAGCTCCCCTCCACCCAACTCCCACCACACTCTCTGCCCTTACTTCCTCCCTCATTGTCCTCATCTATAAGTGTATGATTTTTATCCAGTTTCTCCATACACCCCCCACACCCATTTCTTCCTGAGAATTGTTAGTCAACTCCATTTCTATGCCCCTGATTCTATTATATTCACCAGTTTATTCTGTTCATCAGATTTTTAATTCACTTGATTTTTAGATTCACTTGTTAATTGATATCTATTGGTTCTTCATAATTTTTATCTTTACCTTTTTCTTCTTACTCTTCTTAAAGATTACCTTTCAGCATTTTATATAATACTGATTTGGTGCTGATGAACTTCTTTAGGTTTTTCTTATCTGTGACGCTCTTTATCTGCCCTTCAATTATGCATGATAGCTTTGCTGGGTAGAGTAATATTGGTTGTAGGTTCTTGCTATTCATTACTTTGAATATTTCTTGCCACGCCTGTCTGGTCTGCATAGTATCTTTTGATAAGTCAGCTGACAGTTGGATGGGTATTTCCTTGTAGGTAATTAACTGTTTTTCCCTTGCTGCTCTTAATATTCTCTCTTTGTCTTTTGCTCTTGGCATTTTAATTATAATGTGTCTTGGTGTGGTCCTCTTTGTATTCCTTTTGTTTAGAGTTCTGTGCACTTCTTGGACTTGTAAGTCTATTTCTTTCACCAGGTAGGGCAAATTTGCAGTCATTATTTCTCCAAATAGGTTTTCAATATCTTGTTCTCTCTCTTCTTCTGGCTCCCCCATAATTCTGATGTTGATATTCTTGAAACTGTCCTAGAGGCTCCTTACATTATCTTCACATTTTTGGATTCTGTTTCCTTTTTGCTTTTCCAGTGGAGTGTTTTTTCTTCTTTGTATTTCAAATCTTTGGCTTGATTCTTGTGTTTCTCTAGTCTGCTGTTAGAACTCTGTATAATATTTTTTATTTCAGTCAGTGTATGTTTAATTTCTAGTTGGTTCTTTTTCATTTCCTCTTGGGTCTCACTAAATTTATCCATCTTTTATAGGAAATTCTTGAAAAACAGTAAAACCATGATTTTGAACTCTATATCCAGTCATTTGTTTTCCTCCATTTCTTTTGTTTGTGATCTGTTTCTTTGTCTCTACATTTTTGCTGCATCCCTGAGTTGGTAGAGTAGCTTTGTGTGCTAGGTTTCTTATATGGCCCAGTAGCTCCACCTCCCAAGTTACCTAACGTAGACTCTCTTGGCGCACTCCTTTTTAGACTATGTGTACAGCCTTGTTGTAATTAAGTCTTGATTGTTGTTGGTATCACTGGGGAATTGACCTCCAAGGCAATTGGTTGTGAGGATCAAGTGTGTCAACACCAGGAGTACTTCTGAGTGTTTTCTGATTCTTTATATTTCAAAATTTTGACTTGATTCTTGTCTTTCTCTAGTCTGCTGTTAGGACTCTGTATAATATTTTTTATTTCAGTCAGTGTATGTTTAATTTCTAGTTGGTCCTTTTCCATCTCTAGTTGGATCTTTTGCATCTCTAGTTTGTCTTTTTTCATCTCCTCTTGGCCTTTGCTAACTTTATCCAACTTTTCTAGCATATTCTTGAAAAACCTTATAAGCGTGGTTGTGAAGTCTATATCCAGTCGTTTGTTTTCCTCCATTTCTTTTGTTTGTGATCTCTTCCCTTGTCTTGGCATTTTCATTATGTTGGTAGAACTTCTGTGTTGGATTCAGCCTTATGATACCAGACTTGCAAAACTGCAGAAACCTCTGTGTTGAGCTTGGGATGGCTGGAGTCTTAAGGCTGAAGGGACTGCCTTGCCTTACAGTCGGCCCTGCCCTCCACGGCCCCTGAGTCTCATGTGACTGGGTAATTGCTGGACTGGTCCCTGTGTGTGAACTCTCGCAGTGCCTCTAGACTGCTGCCCCTCTGGATCCTCTGTGCTCCTGGAGCACACGAGTCTGGGTTTCCAGGGCTTTGCCCGAAACTGGGGTCCAGTGGAGTCAGAAGTGGAACAGTTGGGAAGATCTGTCTCCTGCCCACTCCCGAAAGCCAGGAGCACAATCAGCAGTTGGTCCTCTGCGTGCAGTGCCGTGTGTGCCACCAGACTTCTGATCTTTTGCGACTCCCCTAAATTTCCGTGCACTTCTCCCCCTTCACAGTCCAAACTCCCCCCATATGAGTTTTGGCTGGATCTGGGGTTTAGTGTCTTAGGATAAGGAGTTCAATGCCTTTGAGAGTCTCCATTTCCCTCCTGCCAGAGAAAACTAGCCAGGTACTCTGGCACCCGTTCTCTCTACATCCGCGTCTCTGTACCTCAGCTTTTGCAGCTCCTCTGGGTCTCCGTGAGCCCCTCTCTTTCCCTCTAGTTGTAGTATTTCCACTCAGCCAGCTTTCCTGTGGTTCTGGATCATGTCTGTTCTGTCATTTAGTTGTATTTTTGAAATTGTGCGAGGCAGCAGTATAGGTGTTTACCTATGTCGCCATCTTGGATTCTTGTCTGTACCTTAGTTTTTTTGCAACTCCTCTGAGTCTCTGTGAGCCCCTCTCTTCCCTTCTATTTGTAGAAATTCCACTCAGCCAGCTTTTCTGTGGTTCTGGAAGATGTCTGTTCTTTTAGTTTTAGTGTTTAAATTGTTGTATGAGGAAACAGTTTAGGTGTTCACCTATGCTGCCATCTTGCTTTCTCCCTACACATAATGTGTTTAATAAATCATCTATTGCCTGATATGTATGTTAGGCTTATTCTAGATTCTATTCTGATGTTTTTTTTTTAATTAAATTTTTATTATTCAGATTATTACATTTGTTTCTCTTTTTTTCCCCTCCATAGTACCCCTCCACCCAGCTCCCACCCTCCCTCTGCCTTTAGCTCCCTCCCATTGATCTCATCCATAGGTGTATGATTTTTGTCCAGTCTCTCCCTGTATACCCTTCACCCCTTTCCCC
>PVJN01042318.1:0-18311 GCA_004026805.1 Lasiurus borealis | reverse complement strand
CCCCAGGGCCCTCCCCGGGGCTGCTGGGCCGTGGCGAGGGCGGGTGCCGCCTACGTGCGGTTCATGGTCTGGAAGATGCGGGAGATCTGCAGCATGACCGGCCCCGTCTCCGGGTCGTTCATCCACTGGGTGCTGTTGAGGGGGTTCTCGAGCATGTCTTCAAACGCTGTGGGGACAGGGCCAGGCGGGATGAGCCTCCATCCCTCCACTCTCGCGCACATACCTGTACACGCAATGCGTACACATTCATACGCTTGTGCGCACACACGTTGTGTGCACCCATAGGCATATACACACACACACAATGTGTGTGCATGCAACACGTGTGCACAATGCATAAATGTGCATACACGCAGTGCACACACATACTGCACGCATGAGCACACACATGCGTGTGCAGGAGGAAATTTCCACAGCTTCCTAGTTCAGATCTGGGCTGGACCGCCGCCGAGACCCCCGGGGACCCCACCACCCTGTCTGACCTGCTGTCCCCACCAGCCGCTCTGAGGTCAGAGGGCACTGACCCAGTTCTGCAGGGAGCCTGGGCTGTGTGTGCGTTCACCGGACACCAAGTCTGGAAAGCAATTTGGCAACAGCTACCAGGAATCGTAAAAATAGTCAGGCCGTGACTCAGTAATTCCAGTCCCCATCAGATGCGGGAAGGACTTACATATAAAGACATCGTTGCAAGGACGATAACAGCTCCTTGGAGAACGGTAAGTATTCGTCTTAAGAACACAACTTAGAGAAACGGCACAATGACAATGCACCTGACAGCTCTTTGACAGGAGAACTCTGACTTTTTACAGTTTCGCAAAATTGTTTTCCCCCAAACCACAGGTGCCTCAGCAGCCCTGGCCACGGGGAGACCCTGTCCCTCAGCATTCTCTCTCTCCCTCTGTCCCTCAAATCAATAAACGTGCCTTCAGGGTTAAAAAATAGAATTGTTTTAAAATATAAATAAACGGAAGCCTCAGACAAGTCTGAACGGGAGCCTGAGGGAAGCAGTGAGCCGGGGCACAGAGCTCCACCCGTAAAACCTCGTGACGTCACCACACAGGGGAAGAGCAGCAAAACTGAGGCGCATTCGGGGCTCCACACTCGGCACCCAAACTGGGGGGAAGGGAGCCTCCTTAATCCGACCAAGTACATCCTGAAAAATCACCAACCACTGGCGGCTGGTTGCAGCCTCCAGGACGGCCCCTCAGACGAGGCTGGGAGCCAGGCCGTGCCCCTGTGAGGGAAGGGGAGCGGAGGTGCTCAGGGTGGAAGGACCCCAGGGCCTGCACAGAGCACGGAGACAAAGCTCTCCGAGGGGAAGAACTCGCGTACAGAGGAAGCCCCGCCTCCCCTCAGGCACAGCTTTCTGACCTGGGGTCACGGGCTGCTACAGACAGCCCTCTGCACCGGAACCCAGGACCAGTGGGATCCCAGGACCGGTGTCCGCGGGAGTGAGGAAGGCGGGGCCAGAAAGTCCGAGAGGAACTCCCAGGTGCACAAGGAGAACCCCCCCTCCCCTCCCCCAGAGGAGGCCAAAATCCAGCCGACGGCCTTTCGGAGCCGAGGGCCTGGGCGTCTGGCCTTCAGGAGGGCTCGGCCTTGAGGGTCAGGGAGACAGCAACGCACCACAGCACCTGGCCTGCTGGGTGCCCTTCGTGTGCCGGGGAGCGTTGCCGTTCTGAGTGCTGCACCCTCCTCCCCCAGCATACGACCTGCATGCACACGCCTGGTCCTAGGTTCCTGCCCAGAGACCCACAGGCATGCACCGGAGGGCGGGCATGAGAATGAGCGGAGTAGCTCTGATGGGGGCAGCGTGAGCCGCCTCCACCCCCCTATCCCCCATGGCTCCCTGCCTGCTCCAGGCCAAGAGCAGAAGGGAGCCACGGTGCCCCAGCTTCAGGAAGGGCCTGGCTCAGGAGACTGAGTGCCCACGGCCAGGTGTGCCCAGGCGCGCTCCACTCCCACAGCAGGCACCGCATGCAGGCTGCCTGGGAAACGCACACGTGACAGCACGCCCAGCAGCAGCAGAGCTGAGGGCCCGGGCTCTCTGCAGGAGGGCGCTGAGGGGCCAGCGGCTCTGAGGGTCTGGAATGTTCTTGGCTTTTTAAATAGGATTTCTAAAGCCAAAGGCAAGGTGCACGCTTGTTATTAGCTCCCCTGCACCTGGAGGACCACTGTGCTTGGTACCCCACCCCCACCCCCACTGCACCTGGAGGACCACTGTGCTGGGTGTGACCCTGCCCTGCACCTGGAGGACCAGGGCTGGTTTTCAGGGTGTGGGGGTCAGTGCACAGGGGCTGGCCCACCGCGAGCAGCGCCCCATCCGGCCCCACAGGGACGCAGGCAGCAGCGGCACACGCAGGGCCCACGTGCGCGGGGACCGCTCCGGGCGGGGGTGCGGCCGTGTCTATCTCTCGGGAACATCTGGGTACTGGGGCGGGCCCCGGGCAGCGGGGGAGGCACACATACCTAGTAGTGTTTTGGGGTTGGTGAGGCCCAGCTGCACGACGGGGTTGTCCAGGATGGCTTGGAAGAGGGGGCTGTTGGGGTCGATGCCCTGGTCCAGCTCCTCGGGGGAGGGCTTCCGGTCCCCCAGCAGCCACTCGCACTGCGGGGCGAAAACGCGGCCGTCAGCCCTGCACCCGTCACCCTCCTACAGGCCCGGCGAGGACGGGGAGGGAGGGGCCTTCCCGGGAGAGCATTCCTGTGATCCCCCACTCATGTGACCGCGGGCCTGCCACCCGAGGGGCCAGCCAGCCCCCCGATGACCCCCCCGCCAGCCAGAGCCGGGTGTCCGCGGAGCAGGACTCGGCTCAGAACCCGTCTGACGAAGCCAGTGGGTGGCAGAGCCAGGATCCCGCGGGGCTTAAACTCTCCGCGCGGTTAGAACCCCCACCGTCCCCTGAAGAGCCTCCCGCCCTGGCCCTGGCCCTGGCCCTGCACTCACGGCGGCGCTCTGCTGGTTGTTGCTCACTCGCAGGGCGTCCATCACCTCCTTCTCGTCGAAGCCCATCTCCATGAGGGAGATGACGGCCTGCGGAGAGCACGGGCCTCAGTGCCGGGCGCCGGGACCCGGTAGCTCGGACCCGTCCCGGTAATCAGCGGGGGCTTCACCCCAGCACCACGTCCACGTCACCGCCGCCTCCGCACAGGCCCGACACGAGGGGCGAGGCCAGGGGGCGGAGGGCGCCTGCCCGGGGGACAGACTGCGGGGACGGGACACACTCCCCGGGGGGCCAAGGGGCCAGGCTCGCCGCAGAGCCCACGGTGCGCCCCGTGGTTGTCTGGGTACAGCCATCTCACACCCGGGCAGGCCCTAACGTCACGCTCTAACTCTGACGCGCCGGGCCCGCGTGCTGCCATGCGGATGGCCTTCCTGGCATTGGCCTGGCCTGGGTGTCTGAGGCCCTGAAACTTGGGAACGAGCCTGAGGAGCCACCTGCTCAGTGACTCACAAGCCAGTGTTTTCTCTATGTTTCTCTTGATGTTAGAGGGAGAGGAAGGGAGAGGGAAAGGAAGGGAGAGACCCAAACATCAGTGATCCCTCCTGGGGACCGAGCCAAGGGGCACGTGCCCCTGACCGGGAACCTGGCCTCTCGGTGCACAGGAGGATGCCCAACCACTTAGCCACCCAGCTGCAGCCACAAGCCAGTATTTCTGCCTCCACACTCGCCACGGGCTCTCTGGCCCCTCTTAGCTCCAGGCCCATCACAAGTGATGGGAGAAATCCTCAGAGTCGCATACAACCACTGCAACCACTGCTGCATCAGGACGAGGTGGCCCTTTCCGCTAACTCACAGACTGTCCTCCATCTCGGCCAGGAAGAGACGCCCCAACGTCCCAGCGGTGATACGGGGCACCCCCCATTCTCACGGGAGCACCGGGCAGGGTCCTGGCACCCAGGGCTGCCCGTCTGCACACGGCACACTTGCTGGGCTTCTCCCAACTCCAGATCAGGGAGAGGCTGACGCCGGGCCCTCGGACCACGCCCTCCGTTTACAACCACCGCTATAGGAGGAGCACCCACGGGGGTTCCCACCACTCAGAGGTGAACCCCCACAGCTCACAGGCCCTGGTCACTCGGCACAGACCTGCTGTGGGCCCGGCCGGTGGCAGATGTGCTGGAACGACCCCGGGACCCGGTGAGGTCAGAGGTCGGCCCTCGGCCTCACCAGCTGCACTACCTCCAGGGTCAGCAGTGCAGTTCGGGGCATGGCCCAGACAACGGGGGGCAGGGTGAGGGGACAGCCGCCATCTCCCCAGCAGGACACCTACCCGCGCATCGGCCCGAAACGCCCTTTTCCTCCGGATCTTCTTGAAGATCTCTGTGAGCTCGTCTTTGGCCTCCTCGTCGTCCTCGTTGGAGCCGGCCGCCGCCTCGGCCGAGGCTTCCGCGCCCGCGGTGTCCGGCGAGGTGTGTCCTGGGAGCGGCGTGTCGATGGCGGGGTCGTCCGCGTGCTCAATCAGCCACTCCATGGCTTGCGGAACCGACATGCTGAAAGGCAAGGAGGCGTTCCAGCCCGCCCCGGCGACAGAGGCCCTCTCCCCCCCAACACAAGCCCCTGCGATCGGAGGCCTCGAGCAGGCGCTGCCAGGAGGGTCTTCACTCAGACCGTGGGGGCCGCGGCCAGACCCAGAACCCCCTTCGTGGGCAAAGGGACCCCAGAGCTCAGGATGGCGGTGAGAAGGAACGTGGCCACGGCCCGTCCTCTGGTTGACGGGTCACCTCAGCTCTGACGCCCACAGGGAGACAGGTCACCAGAGACGGGAAACGGCAGGACCATTAGACACACACACACACACACACACACACACACCCCTCGCTCACAAAGCAAGGCCATGTCCAGAGGGAGCCGAGTTCGGACCCACACACGTGGTGCCCCGGCCAGTGACTGCGGGTTTGCATTCGAGCACCTCTTTGGAATAAGGCACACCGGCCCGGACTCAGGGAGTGGGGAACGGGGGGGTCAGCGGGGCAGACCCTCCACCAGCCCCCGGGGCCCCACGTACTGGTTCAGCCGAAGCGCCTTCACGGCTCTGCTCTCGGGGAAGCCCATCTCTGTGAGCTGCCGCAGGGCCGTCTCGTCCACCCGCTCCTCCTCGTCCTCGTCCAGCATCGCTGTGGGCGACATCCGGCTGGTGAGGGGCCCTGCCAGGGCAGCCCCTGAGGAGTGCTTCCCGGGGGCCCTGGGGAGCTCCAGGGCCGCCTCCGAGCCCCCAAGGTGTGTGGGGACTCAGCTGGACCCCGGGAGACCCCACGCACACCCGTCAGCTCTCGCTCGTGGGAACAGGAATGTGGGGGGAGCAGTTCCCCAGCCCACGGCTACTGAGCAGAACAGCAGCCTGGGCGCCTCCAGCTCCAGGATGTGGGGAAGCCGACGCTGGGACGTGGGGGTCGCGCCCCCCGGCTCGCACGCACCGTTGGCCTTCGTAAACAACTCCACGGCGCCGGGGCTCAGCGCCAGCAGCTTCTGCGCCACCTCGATGAGGGACAGCAGGATCTTGCGGAGCTCCGTCTGGAACTGCGGGGAGGACGGGAGGAGGGGGAGCGGGAGAGGGTGTCTCAGGATCTGAGTGGCAGAGAGCACTGCTCCCCGTGCCTCGGACGGGACTGGCCATCTGCAGTCCCTGTCCCTCAACCAGCCTCAGCCACCATGAGAGACACCACGTGGGGACACACACACCCAGCAGAGACACTGCCAGAGTCCCAGGCCAACATGGAACCCTGGAAGGAACCCTGAAAGAGGCCGCTGCTACAGGGAGCAGGGCTCATGGCCGTGCCCAGACGCCACGATCGACAGGAGTGACCATCCTGCAGGGCACAGGCGCCCGAGGGCCAGGCGCTGCTCCCTCACATGACTTGGTCCAGGAACACAGCAAGGTCCTGCCAAACTCGGCACAGAACCTGGACATTTAAGCATCCATCTTCCTCCTGCCTGCGTGTGTCTTTTAAACTTTTTACTTCCAGAAAATTTCAGGTTTACACCGAGTCCCAGGATCCCTGTCACCCAGCCTCCCCAGTCCTTTTAAGAACTTCTGGGCCGCCCCACAGTGGTGACCCCCCAAGGTGACGAGGACCCTGCCCTGCCCCCCAGCAGCACTCACGTCTCGGAGGCTGGTCTGCACCACCGCCCGGTCCATGTTGCAGGGGGGCAGGCCGGCTGTGGCTCGGACAATCGCGTCTCTGTCAGGGGCTTTCTGGTCTTGTTTTTTCTACAGAAACACAATCAGAGCCAGAAATTAGCGTGAGGGCAGCAGTGGCGGGATCACGCACGGGGAACAGACAGAGCCTGACACGGGACAGTCGGTCCTCTCTAGGAGCAGGAGAAGGTTCCGGAGGGCTCTGTGCCCACAGACCATGTGCCGCACAGGACACAATCCCCACTCCGTAACTAGCCATGGAGGACCGGGGCAGCCGGACACCCGCTCGTGGCCACGCTGGGCTGGGGAGCACCAGCCTCTGAGGACCACAGACCTGAGGTCCCACCGGCCATGGGAAACGTGCACTCACCTTTCGCTCCTTCTGACCCGCCCTCCACGCGAGGGAAAAGGAAGAGAGACGGCAGAACTGACAAGCACTGAGGGCAGGAAACCACCTGGGGTGACAGCACCGTGAACCTGAGGTCGAGCATGGCAGCAGGAGCCGGGGCTCAGCACCAGGCTGGCGGGCGGGCAGGACCAGCGCCTCCACCAGCCTGCTCACCCCAATGCCCGGCCTGTGCGCAAGAGGGACGCCCTCTGGAGACCAGTCTGTCACCCGGCACAGCCAAGTTAAGCAAAGGTGCCAGCCCTGGCCGGTGTGGCTCAGTGGATAGAGGGCGGCCTGCAGACTGAAGGGTCCCGGTTTGATTCCGGTAAAGGGCACCTGCTCGGGTTGTGGGCTCGATCCCCAGTGGGGGGCGCACAAGAGGCAGCTAATCAGTGATTCTCTCTCATCCAGTGATGTTTCTCTCTCTCTTTCCCTCTCCCTTCCTTTCTAAAATCAACACAAATATATTGCCGAGACCGGTTTGGCTCAGTGGATAGAGCGTCGGCCTGTGGACTGAAAGGTCCCAGGTTCGATTCTGGTCAAGGGCATGTACCTTGCTTGCGGGCACATCTCCACTGTGGGGCGTGCAGGAGGCAGCTGATCGATCTCTCTCTCATTGATGTTTCTGACTTTCTATCTCTCTCCCTTCTTCTCTGTAAAAAATTAATAAAATATATTTTAAAAAATAAAAAATAAAATAAACACAAATGTATTGAAAAGAAAAGGAAAAAGAAGATGCCCGTTGGTGGGCCCAGCCTAACCAGGCCGGCCTTGGGCCAGAGGGAGACAGCACGAGAGACGTTGTGCCGCTGGCTCTGAGGACACGGGGCGGGGTGGCAGGCACAAGGCAGCCCCGGTTGACGGCCAAGGAGGACTCAGCGCCTTAGCCCAACTGGGAGCCACCGGACACCGACCTGGCAGCCGGGAATCGCGGTTTTGCTGGGAAGTCCGGGCAGAGATCGGTGCAACTGGTGCACCGGACGCGGATACTGACCTAGAGGCTCAGGGGCCCTGACACAGGACGGTCCGACGGGGAGGGCAAGTCCGGGCTGCACCCAGGCCGGGAGGCAGCTGGACGGAGGACCGAGGGCGCACCCGGGAAGTGGGAACTGGCAGGGCCCTGCGTGGGGACCCGCTTTCAGGGGGTTTATCCGTTCTGGTGAGAAAACCAGGGATAGGCCGGTAGGAAGCAGACCAGAAGACGAGGTGGCTGCTGGCGCTACAAGAGGAGCTGCAGGACAGACGGGGACCGGGTGCACTCACTCGAGGGAAGAGGCGGCTTACTGACAGCACTGCCAGGCCTGACTCTGCTTCAGAGCGCCCTGATCTGACCCCTGGGGTAGGGGGAAGGGGGGTCCAGATCTCCCGGAGCCAATAGGTGACACGATCGCTGAGAAGCCAGCGTGGGGTGGAGCTGGGGGAGCGTTCAGAGGGCAGGTGGACGAGGTCCGAGGCCTCCGGGTACCTGGCTGGGGGAGAGCAGGCTACGCCTTCCTAGAAGACTCGCGGTGCTGTGTGACCGTTACCGCGCCTGCTGTCCACTCAGAATTAGTGACAACCCACAAAACATGCCAACGCCACAGCGTCCACGCAGAGAAAGGCGCTGCGAGGGGCCGAGAGCTGGCGGAGGGTGAGGCTGGCCGTCCGCCCGCAGCTCCCGACGGGCAGACCCGCAGGCAGAGGCAGGCCCAGGCCTGTCTCCCAGAGATGGGCTGAGGGGCCTGCAGGGGTGGGGGTGGGGCAGCTGTGCGGGCAGATAAGCAGGGCCGCCCGGAGGGCCCCACCCTCGCCGCCCGTCCCAGGAGAGCCTGCCGAGGCGCCTTGCCCTCCCGGCCCCATGCCCAGCCGCGTCGGCTGCTTCCCCTCAGTGCACACTCTCCCCAGCACTTCAGAGCGTGGATGAGAAGCTCTGTGTCTGCCCTCCCTGGTTTGGCTCAGCGATCGAGTGTCGGTCTGCAGACCGGAGGGTCCCGGGTTCAATTCCAGTCAAGGGCACATGCCTGGGTGCAGCCAATCAAAGATCCCCTCTCCTCATTGATGTTTCCATCTCTCTCCCCCTTCCTTCCTCTCTGAAATCAATAAAATTAAAAAACAACAAAAAACTCTGTGTCTGAAGGTAAGGAAGGAAAAGCTGTGACGTTAACGTGGCGTGGCACTGGGCACAGGCCTGGGCAGAGGCCACGTGCACCAGCCTCCTGGATGCAGCACGCAGCTTCGGGCGGCCGTGCACGCACTTAGCCGAGGTCCCAGAGCGAAGGTGCAGGTGCACGCGAATCCCAGGGGCCTTGGGATTGGCCCCTCCAGAAACTCATTCAGTGATGCCGGCACGCACCCCATCCCTCTTGAGTGAGGTGAAGGTGCCCCCCACCCCATGTGCACCCCTTGTTTTGTGGGGCTGTGGCCAGCGACGTCCGGAGCTGTCGGCACAGGTTTGGGGGCGCGCACGGCACACAGTGAACTGGCCGGGGGCTCGGCACCTAGGCCTCACCACGAGGACATCTAAACGCTCCTCTCCGCTCTGGCCTCGACGCAGAGCCAGGTGGTCCAGGGCCAGTCACGTGACCAGCAACCGGACAGGCATCGGTCAGCCAGCTCAGCCCATACAGAACCCCTGTGCCCACTCTGCCTGCCTGTGAACGACCGGCACGAGAATGCTTGTCCCTGAAGGAAGCGGGGGAGTGAAGGGGGCCTCTCCCTCATGAAGCTCTCGGTCCCCCCCGCATGGCTCACCTTTTCCTCGGCGGAGACGTCGGCCATCTTAGGGAGCGGAGACGGCGCGCGCCTTTTCACCAGCAGCAGGACATCTGGGGAGAAACAGCCCGGCCAGCTGGTTACGGCTTCATGTCCACAAAGCAGCCGCTGACCACGTCCACTCTAGCCTGTCTCTCCTCGGTGCTCCCGTCTGCACGCCCCCGGCTCCCTCACACACAGGCTCCGGCTCGCCAAGAGCCGGCTGCTGGTCACAGACACCCCCCACCCCCCCACCCCCCCGTGAGCCGGGAGGCACCCTCAGCCCTCCCTGACAACCATGCATAAGCCCGGTGGGAATCGTGCACAGTGCTCTCATTTCAAGGGGCCACTGCCAGTCTGGGAGGTTGGAGGCGCAGTCAGTTTGACCACAGCCCAGCGTGGGATCAGCTCCCACCTGGTTCTGGCCTCGACCTCCACACTCGAGGGAGGTCAGCACACGCTTCCGGTGCTTTCAACACAGATTGAAGGGCATCCAGGACCCACACTGTCCTTTGAATAAGACAGAAAACTGAGGTTTCGCCCAACCGGGGTGGCTCAGCGGTTGAGCGCCGACCTAGGAACCAGGAGGTCCCGGTCCGATTCCTGGTCAGGGCACACGCCGGGTTGCGGGCTCGATCCCCAGTGTGGGGTGTGCAGGAGGCAGCCGACCCATGATTCTCTCTCATCATGGATGTTTCTCTCTCTCCCTTCCTCTCTGAAATCAATGAAAATATTAAAAAAGAAAAGAAAACCAAGGTTTCTTCCCCAAATGCCTCTAGACCAGTGGTTCTCAACCTTCCTAAGGCCGCGACCCTTGCATACAGTTTCTCATGGGGTGGTGACCCCCAACCATGAAATGTTGCTACTGTGATGCATCGTGATGTCAATATCTGCATTTTCCGAGGGTCTTAGGCGACCCCTGTGAAAGGGTCGTTCGACCCCCAAGGGGTCTCAACCCACAGGTTGAGAACCGCTGCTCTAGACAGAGAACAGCAAGTGCCCGAGGGACGCGTGTGGAGGGAGGGCAGCTCCCGGGGCTGGAGCGGCCGCCGGCCGTCCCTGCCGCCTGAGTGGACCTGCGGCCGCTCTGCACCCCTACGTTCTGCTTCGACTCAGAACTTACAGCGGAGACACCTTTCCTTCTGAGACGGACGCTGCCTGCTCGCCTCCAGTTCTAACCCCTGGTGCTCACCCACACCCTGCCAGGCACGCTGGTCTGAGTAAAGGGAGAACACGACCCTGTCTCCCCCTCTGACCCAACGTGGCCATTGACGGCCTCTCCTCTGGGCCTGCCCGGCCCGGGCTCCTCAGGCGCTCGCTTACCGTGGTCCTGGACGTTCTCCTCGGCGATGGTCTTGGCGTCGCTCAGCACCCTCTCGGAAGCAGCGTGGATGAGCTTGTGGTGGGTGACACTCTTGGGGTCTTCTAAGCTCCCATGAGCACACTTGGGGGAGAAATCAAGTATTTCAAGATAAGAAAACAAATAAACAGTTAAGTCAGCGACTGAGAGCCTGGACCAGCAGCCAGCCACACAGGAAGGAACCTCACGGGCTCCCTCACCAGCCAGTCACTGAAATACCACCCCCCTCACCCCGGCGTGATGTGTCCACAGCCCGCGGAGGGCCCTGAGTGGCTGAGCCGGCAACAGGAAACACTCTGTGGCAACAGGTGGCAGTGCCGGGCCCTTCCCTCTGGTCTGGGAAGATCAGAGGAGCCGTTTTAACAGGAAGACAGCAGGCCCAGGTCCTGAGGACCGGAGATCTAAGTACCATGACCAGGTGCTTGCCTGTCTTTCTCACCCAGAAAGGGAGCGAGCGAGGGGCAGCGGGGAGAAAGCTGGCGCACAGGGAGGCCCAGCAGGGCTGACCGCTCACTGCCCGCAAACCCGACCGAGAAGACACCTGCAGCGGCTCCGCCCTGGCTCACCCAGCGACAGCCAGAGACCCCAAAGCGGCAGGTGCTGTTGGGGGGCCTCTCCTGGAAGCTCAGAGGGACCCAGTGGGTCTCACTGACCAGGGCCTGGACCTCCAGATCACAGTGGGGGGACGAACACACAGAAGGCCTCCCTCCTGCCCCCGTGGAAGGCACTGGAACAGCCAAAGGAGGCAACAAACCAACCGTGTGCCACAATGCACACACGCCCCTTGCTCTCCCTGCACTGGAGCCACAGCCCCCAGACCCCTGCTCTCCTCTGCTAGGCCTGCCGTCACCTCCCCACAGCCCCACCCCGCCCCCCGGGGCCTCTGCACGCAGCAGGCCTGGCTCAGGGTGACGTGCACCCTCACCGCCCGTGATGGCGGGGGACGGAGCTCTCCTCCTGCTGGTCACCAGCAGCTCCCCTTCCTGAGGAGCCAGCACACACTGGCTGCCCCGGCGTGGAGAGGGGGGAGTATGAGCGGCTCGCCTGCACCACCAGAGGGGTCACCGGCACATCAGACACGGCACCCACCTGACCCACGGCTGAGCCGAGCGGGCGCCCCTGGGCGCTTCAGGGAGGACCCACAGCCGTCTCTGCGGCCCAGGCTGATACCCTGCGGCTCCAGACACACAGGGAACATCCCCTTGCCCTTGTGGCTTCTCCCTCAGAGGGGGTCTGAGCACCAGGAAGTAGCACCGGGCCCAGCTGCCGGGCACTCGGAGCAGCTGCGGTCACACGCAGGACCCACCCAGACCCGCGTCCTGGAGGCCTTCCCGTGGTAAGCTGGACAGACCCCACAAGAGGCTCCCTCGTGCCGAGACCGGTGTGGCTCAGTGGATGGAGTGTCAGCCTGCGGACTGAAAGGCCCCAGGTTCAATTCCCGTCAAGGGCATGGACCTTGGTGGCGGGCACATCCCCAGTGGGGGGTGTACAGGAGGCGGCAGATTGATGTCTCTCTCTCATCGATGTTTCTAACTTTCTATCCCTCTCCCTTCCGCTCTGTAAAAAAATCAATAAAATATATTTTAAAAAATAAAAAAAAAGAGGCTCCCTCGTCACCCCCCTGGCCCGGTGGAGGCGTGGGGAGCAGCAGGAGGAGAGCCTCACGCCCGCAGCGTTCTTCCCGGCACTGTCAGAGGAACTCCAAGTTCCAGTCATCGAGCGCAGAACAGAGAGGGCCATGGAGGCCTCGGGGCCATCACCCACGCCCAGAAGACTCGCCAGGCTCGGCCCCAGGACTACAGGGTGTGCTGCTTCTCGTTCCTAACCGTGCAGGCCAGTTGACGGGACACGTTCTCAAAACACAGTCTCCAAAACAAGCCTCCTCCTGGTTCCTGCAACACACTGTCCTCGGCAGCACGCCTGCAACACGCCAGGAGCAAGACAGACGGGCGTGCGCCGGCCACCCACACGGCGCACAGCGGTTCCGCGCGGTCAGAAGCAGGAGGAAACCCAGGCACAGCCCCCAAATGCTCTGCAGAGCCCTCGGCCGGCGGCGGACACCTCCCGGCCGGCTTCTCCCCGAGCAGAGGTGGAGCGTCTCTGGCACCTGCAGCAGCTTGTCATTTGAAGACACACCTTCACGTGACCCGAGAAAGGCCCAGCCGCGTGGGCGGGTGCCACGCCGGCAGGGACTGCAGTGCACGGGAGTTTACCGGACGGGCACGCCCCAGCACATCATCACCGGGGTCAGTTTCGTAAATGAAGCGCCTTTGGCTCCCGCCCAAGATGGTTCCCTGTCCCTTCCTGAAGTCCAGGCAGGATCCCTGTTTGTGTAAAACCAGAGGGAGCATGGCAACCCTGGGGTTAACTTCTTTTAGAGCAGCAGTTCTCAACCTGTGGGTCTCGACCCCTTTGGGGGCTGAACAACACTTTCACAGGGGTCGCCTAAGACCATTGGAAAACAGATATGATTCATAACAGTTGCAAAATTATAGTTATGGAGTAGCAACAAAAATAATTTTATGGTTGGGGGTCACCACAACATGAGGAGCTGTATTAAAGGGTCACGGCATTAGAAAGGTTGAGAACCGCTGTTTTAGAGTGAGGGAACAGCCCTCCCCGGTAAAGCAATACAGCCCTGGCTGGTGTGGCCGGGGGAGGCTCCGCTGGCTGAGCGCGTCCCGGGCACCAAAAGACCAAAAGGTCACTGGTTCGATCCCATGCCCAGGTTGTGGGTTCCATCTCCAGGATGGGCGTCTATGGGAGGCCAGTGATCCATGTTTCTCTTTCTCTCTCCCCCTCCCTATTCCTCTCTCCCTCTAAAATTAATAAAAACATTTTTTTAAAAAATAAAGCACTATAGCCCGGGGAGAGAGGAGGGAGGAGGAAAAGGGACCCCAGCTGAGCACACTCCTGGGAACCCCTGGGGGAGAAACCTGAGCTCACACACACACTCACACACACCCCTCACTGCCCCTCAGGCTGCAGCAACAAGGCAGGTTTCCAGGGTGACATTCAAGGGCTCAGCTAGAGAATTCCTTAGCTGCCTCGGGCCTCTGATGGACAGCTCAGCCCTCGGGCCCTTCTTTGGTGAGACACTCCCCTGGGTCGGCTCCTCCACCCTCGGGGAGCCGGGAGACAGAATAACGTCTCAATCTAAAGTAGGATAAGGCCCCCCCAAAAAACAAAACAAAAAACAACAAAAAACGACCCATCTCAAATGCGGGCTGGGATACTAAATCTCAGAAACGAAATAACGAGCGTCATATGGAAGCGGGCTGCCTCATTAACCCCAAGTGCCCCCCGGCATTTAGCAGCTGAGCAGCTGTGCACCAAGCCAGCACCCTCAGTTCCCGGCCCCCTTCGTAAAATGACACTACAATCGTTATGTAAATCTGCGCCCTCCGTGAGCGAAAATAAATGCCACGTGGGTTGACCCAGACTCCTCCCCACCCCCTGTCCCCCTGGACGGCTGATCCAGTTTCCCTGTGTTCCATGAATCCGCCCGTCAAGAGCCTGGCCCTGGACGTGTGGCTACAAACCCACTCCCCCGGGGGAACTTCCTTCCTGGAGGAGGATAGAGGACACAGTATTTGGTGCCGAGGGACACCCCCAAACACCCTCTCTCCTCTCCCCCTCTCGGAACAGTATGGTGATTGTGGAGGGAGGGCATGGAGGTGGAACAGGGTATAGGGCAGCGGTTCTCAACCTTCCTAAGGCCGAGACCCTTTAAGACAGCTCCTCATGGGGTGGTGACCCCCAGCCATAACATTATTTCCGTGGCTACTTCATCCCTGTCATCTTGCTAATGTCATGAACTGTCATGTAAATACCTGATAGGCAGGATGTATTTTCGTTGTTACAAATGGAACATCATTAAAGCATAGGGATTCATCACAAAAACAATATGTAATTATATATTGTGAAATATTTATTTCTAATGACAAATAAATGAAATTTTGTCTTGAATCATGGTGTCGCATGGGCACCAGTCTTCCTAGGACAACAGTAAACGACATGGCTGCACTTTGCTACACCGAGGAGCGGTGTGTTGGTGCCTAAGACCATGGGAAATAGGTGTTTTCCGCTGGTCTTAGGCGACCCCTGTGAAAGGGTAGTTCAACTCCCAAAGGGGTTGCGACCCACAGGTTGAGAACCACTGGTATGGGGGGGTAAATGGTGATGGAGAAAAAATAAGGGAGAAAAATAAAAATACGTAATGAACACACACACACACACACACACACACACACACACACCCCGAGTGGGTCAGAAGAAAACCAAGAAAATGGCCAAAAACGTCCCTGCCCCTCAATCACCAGCAGGAGCCCCCCTGGACAAGACTGGGGGTTAGGGGTGGGGTTCGGGGTGGAGGTCAGTGAGGGCCAGCAGGCGCTGACCTCACGCCCAGCCAGCCAGGTGGCTCCAGGACAGTCCACAGAGCCACACCGGCCAGAGCGACTCCAAGCCGCCCCTGCGAGAGGGCAGTCCCCCGGCGGCGGCGGCGGCGGCGGCGGCGGCGGCGGCGGCGGCGGGAGGCTCACCCCCGGGGGCGGGCCCAGCGCTGTTCTAACCAAACGCCGGGCGGCGAGTCCGGGCGCGCCCCTCGCCGGGGACCCAGCTGGCTGAGCGGGGCCTCCCCCCACCCGGCCCCCCGGGAGGAAACCGTTTCCCGGGGCGGCCGGCCAGTCCGCTTCCGGCGGAGACAGACCAACAGCGCTGCCCGCCACCGGAGGAGCGGCGAGGAGGACAGGCGCGCTTCCTGCCAATCTGTCCACCCGGCTCCGCGGGGAGAGCCTGCTGCCCGCCCCTGGGGCCCGTGTAAACGCCCCGGGGCAGCAGGGCGCTGTTTTAGGGGACCCCCGCCGCCAGGTACCCCAGCCGGCCGGCCCGCCATCCAGCCGGATGCCGAGCCAAGGGGGCCTTACCCACCCCCCCAGTCTTCCTGGGACGCGGCGGGCCAGCTCGGGGGGCGGCGGGGCAGCTCGGGGGGCGGCGGGCCCAGCTCGGGGGGCGGCGGCCCAGTTCGGGGGGCGGCGGGGCAGCTCGGGGGGGCGGCGGCCCAGCTCGGGGGGCGGCGGGCCCAGCTCGGGGGGCGGCGGGGCAGCTCGGGGGGCGGCGGCCCAGTTCGGGGAGCAGCCGAAACCTCAGGAACCCCCACCCCCACCAGTACACACAGTGCTGGGACCCCTCCCCCTGTCCCCCTGCGAGCCTCAGGGCCCCGGCCCCCCGCTCCCCGGCCCCCGGGCGGCGGCAGAAGTGACCCGGAAGGGAGCGAGGGCGGGAAGGCGGGACGGGAGGCCCGGGGCTGGGGGAGCGGGCGGCGGGCGGCGGAGGGAGGAGGGGCGGCGGGCGGAGGAGGAGGAGGCCCGGGCGGCCGGCCTCACCTGCTTGAGGCAGCGCTCCTTGAGCTGCTCCACCGTCGTGTCCTCGGTCGCCTCCTCCAGCCACTCGGCGCCGTCGGACGCGCAGACGTGCAGCCGCAGCACTTTGCCCGCGAAGATCTTCTCCTCCTGCACGAACATCGCGCCGCCGCCGCCGCCGCCGCCCGGGCCCTGAAGGTCACCGGGCAGGGCGGGCAGGGGCGGGGCCAGGCCGCGCGCGCTCCCCCTCGCTCGCTCGCTCGCCCGCCGGCCCCGCGGCCCCGCCCCGGCGGCCCCCGTCGGCCGGCCCGGCCGCCTGTCACTCGGCGGCGACCTGAGCTGTGTCGCCTCGCTCCGCCGCCGAGCCGCCGGGGGCGCGCTGTGGCCGCCGCGCCGGAAGTGCGCGTCACGGGGCGCGCCCGAGCATGCTGGGAGATGTGGTTCTCCTCCCCCAGCGGCCGGCTTTCGCATCCGCCGGCGCGCCGGAAGTGCGTCGTGGTACGCGCCCAGAGCTGCCTGGGAGATGTAGTTCTCTGGTCGCTCCCTCCTCCGCACACCCCCTAACTGCCTGCAGCTGAGCGCCACTAGCCGTTGAGTTTGCTGTAAAAATACACACCGGGTCTCCGAGAGTTAGGAGGGAAAAAAAAAACAATGTGAAATGCTTTGTAAAATATATTTTTATTTTTTTATTTATTTTTATTGTGTCACGTGTATACATATCTCCTCATTGCCCCCCCCCACCTCCCAGGCATACCCCAACCCCCCAGTGTCTATGTTCACTGGTGATGCTTATATGCATGCATACAAGTCCTTTGATTGATCTCTTATCTGCCCCATCTCTCCTTAATCTTCCTGCTATAATTGGACAGTCTGTTTGATGCTTTACCGCCTCTGTATCTGTCCTTTTGTGCATCAGTTTACAATGTTCTTTATTATCCACAAATGAGTGAGATCATGTGGACCTTCTTAAAATATATGTCTTATTGTTCATAGTATTACAGATATCTCACATTCCCCCCCTCCTCTTTTTCGCGCTCCACCAGCCCCTGCCTCCTCTCCCAGGTCTTCCCCACCTTATTGCCCGGGTCCATGGGCTATGCATGTCCTTATGTAAGCTCTTTGGTTTATCTCTTCTCATCCCCCAGCCCCACAACAAGATAGGTCATGCCTCCCTGCTATGGGTCTTCCCTGTTAAGTACTTCAATGTTTTTATGTTGACTCCACCTTGAAATAGTACTTTGGATGTTTTGGGTTACGTAAAACTTATTGAGTTGCTTTCACCTGTTTCCTTATGCTTTTTAAAGAGGTGGTTTCTAGAAAAATTTTACATTGTGTCTGTGGCTGCCATGTGTTTCTCTTGGAGGTACTGGCCTGGAGCAGAGTTTCTCAAAGCGTGTTTCCCAGACCAGCAGCAGTTGGAGGGGGAGGGGCCTTGTCAGCCATACAGCGTCTGTGCTGAGCCTCCCCTATGCGGTCCCCCGCTCTCTCTGGCCTCTGACGACATTCAGGCCGGCCTGTTAGCACCCATGGGAGTGGAAGCTGCCCAGGGACTCCGTACACACCCTCTCCACGAGGTGACAAATGTCAGTGCTGCCATTTGGGCCCGACCCCGTCCAGGGGACCAACCTTCACTCGCTCGTGTCACTCATTCAGGAGCCTTGGCCGAGCAGAGGTGAGCTGGACACAGGACACAGGACAGGTTAGTTGTTCCTGGGGGTGGGGTGGGGGCGGGCCGTTTATGGGGAGCCCTCCCAGCACCTGTCACCCTCAGGCATTGACTCTTCACCCAGTTTGTGCACGCGTCCTCCATTTCCCCAGATTCCCGGCCGCGTCCGAATGCGGTGTGTCTGGTGTTTCCTCAGTGCCGCCATGAGCCAGACTCCCTGCTCACATCGAACAGTAATGACGAAGTTGGAAGCCAGGATGTGCTCCCGGGAATGGGGGTCTCTCCCTGCAGGAGGCAGAAGTGCTGGCTGCAATGCAGCCTCAGGGGACAGAGGAGACTCGGGCCCGCGGGGCGAACACGCACAAAACCAGGAAGGCCAGGAATCGCCCCAGCGGGGTGCCCAGGCACCATGGGTGCCACCCCCTGAAGGAGGCAGAGAAGGTGAGCCCAGCCCTGCACGTGGTTGGTTACCAGGGTGAGCCAGGGACATCCAGGTGGACGTTGCCGGGAGGGACTTGAACACACAGGCCTGAGTCCAAGAGGGCTGGCCCAGCCCAGCCGGCCTTGGCTGCGACCCAGCACCCCTTCCCCCCGTCTCTGAGAAGAGCCTGGCTGCCAAGGGGATGACCCCCTTCCCGTAGTCTCCCCACCCACTGACTCAGC
>PVJN01042317.1:0-18320 GCA_004026805.1 Lasiurus borealis | reverse complement strand
TGAATTACGTGGCCCACAATGTGTGTTCCACAAACATGTGTTGACATTTTTGCAAGATCGTGGGACCCAACATGTGCCTTGTGACATTAAAGGATCTCCCATCTAGGATCTGACAATGAGATTGTGAAGGAGCATCATTGGGAGCTATTTTGTGTTCTTATAGGATGATGTTCTTTCTATATATAGCTTGAAGGTCACATTTTACAGGAAAGTAAACATACCAGTTGGCTAATATAAGTCATTTGGAGCAAGTTTGTTTACATCTAATAAAATTACACACGCACAAAGCTACAGGAAACTCACATTCTGTCTATCGTTATTTTCCAGCTAAATTAGGCTCTAAGAAAGGAAATAGTCTTCTCTCTCACAGTCTGCCACTTTTAAACAACCTCAAAGGCCTATTCCCCATAGATTATGGTTTGGCAGGACACTACTCTTTGCCTGTATCCGGGGTCATGTGAAATACTGTGATGTGGACAGTCAATAGGCCACTGCTTCTTCCTGGATACTAGCTTTTTTATGGTTCCTGCATGAGAAAAGAAACCCCCAGGTTTATTGCAATGGGGAAGCAACGGGAATGGTGGGGGAATTGTACATACAACTATTCAAACTGGTTCAGCATTGGGTGTTTAATATTGTCTGGATTTCCCTGTTATATATACAACCATTCAGATGCACAGCTGAACTTTTCTTTTATATTGTACCATTCTATACCAATCACTAGCTAATAAAAATGGAAACATTAATAAATCTGAGAAAGAGAATTGGTTTCATTTGCACATGAATTCTTTGTAATTACTTAGGAAGCCAATGTAAAGCACAGTCATCCATTCTTATCTGATGAGCGTTTGCAATTTCTATTTAAGTGAGGATGCCAAAGGCTTCTTGGGACCCACTACATAGTCATCTAGCTTAGAGGTAAACAGAAGATTTTACAATATATCACCTTGAAAGCCATTTATATATATAAATTTTCAGATGTACCAACAAGACAGGAGGGGTTTAGCCCCTAGCTTCAGGCAAAAGATGCAGATCTGAGATCTTTGATGATTTGGAGCTTCAGAAAGGTCAACTTTTCTTCATAACATTTTTCTTATATGTACACCCTCTGTGTTGTCTCAGTTTGACAACCTTTCATGCAGGTACTTGTCTTGGCAGACACAGTGGAAATGAAAAAACTGTGCCAAATTAAATGAGCACATTTGAAAGTACTAACATTTGATCTTTGCATTGATTCTTTTTCATAGGAGAGATAATAAAAATAATCTTAGAGATGAACTGAGATTCTGGTCATCTCTAAGAAGTAAAATGTGTATGTAGATTATTCTATCAAGTCTTTTGAATTTTCTATTTCTCTATATTGAGTAGAAAAAAAAGCCATTTGTTATTAGACATCATTGTCTTAGGACATTATAAATAAAACAGCCTGACCGGTGTGGATCAGTGCTTGAACATTGACTATGAACCAGATGGTCATGTTTCAGTTTGATTCCTTGTCAGGGCACATGTTTAGGTTGTGGGCTTGATCCCCAGTGTGGGGCATGCAGGAGGCAGCTGATCAATGGTTCTCTCTCATCATTGATATTTCTATCTCTCTCTCCCTCTCCCTTCCTCTTAGAAATCAATAAAATTATTTTTTGGTAAAATATATATATTATTTTTAATAAGGTGTTAGTAAAATAGAAATATCCTATCTAATAAAAGAGTAAGATGCAAATTGACTATCACCCCAACACATAGGATGGCCACCCCCATGTAGTCAAAGATGGCTGTTCCCATGTAGACACAAGATGGCTGCCACAAAATGGTCTGTAAGGGGGGGCAGTTGTGGGCTGTTAGGGAGACCAGGCCTGCAGGAGAGGGCAGTTGGGGGGACCAGGCCTGCAAGGGAGGGCAGTTGGAAGAGACCATGACAGCAGGGGAGGGCAGTTGTGGGGGACTAGGCCTGCAGGGAAGGGCAGTTGGGGGGAACCAGGTCTGCAGGGGAGGACAGTTTGGGGAGGAGAGGCTTGCAGGGGAGAGCAACTAGGGGTGACCAGGCCAGTAGGGGAGGACACTTAGGGATGGCCAGGCCAGCAGGGGAGAACAGGGGTGACCAGACTGACAGAGTAGGGAAGTTAGAGGTGACCAGGCTAGCAGGGGAGGGCAGTTGGGGGCAACCAGGCCTGCAGGGGAGGACAGTTAGGGGCAATCAGGCTGGTCAGGGAGCAGTTAGGTGTTGATCAGGCTGGCAGGGGAGTGGTTATGGGGTGATAAGGCTGGCAGGCAGAAGTGGTTAGGGGCAATCAGACAGAGGCAGGTTTGTGGCTGGGAGCCAGCAATCCTGGATTGTGAGAGGGATATCCAACTACCTGTTTAGGGATTGATGGGAATAGACCTAAATGGGTGGTCAGATATCCCTCAAGTGATCCCAAATTGGAGAGGGCTCAGGCTTAGCTGAGGGACCCTTTTCCCCCCCCTCTCCATACATGAATTTTGTGCACCAGGCCTCTAGTTTGTACATAAAAATAGACAAACAAACAAATGCCATCAGAAAAAGCACCCTGGACCAGGTGTCAGAAAATATGAGTGTTGCTTCTAGTTCTTTCAGTAACTAGCTAATGATAGTGAACAAACTGTTTAATTTTACAGCTTTATAGCTGTTGAGATTGGAACCATTATATACTAAGATTGAGATTTGGCAACAAATTTAAAAGTTGCAAACTTTTCCTAATTGCAAACTATTTCAGAGAACATGTTTATCTAAACCTAGTGTGGTATACCTCAGAATTTAATTGATTTGTTTTTATTGATCTATTCTCACATGGTAGCAGAGGGAAAGAGTGAACTTGAACTTGCCCATTCATGTTAACTATGTCCTTGCAGTTTACAACAGTTGCTTCCCAGCCCCTATAGGATGTAGGTTAGTCAGTTCTGAGAATCCACCTTTTCCTAGACTTTTCCATGATAAAGTTTTTCAGAAGTTCATATACCACTTGTGTAGTCTTCCTGTGTTCAGTACTTTCCCAGGGCTTTCCTGTGTCCTTTGCTAATGGGTATCTATTGAGCTATGACTGTTTTCCCCTGCTTTTCTGATATTTTGCTGGAACTGGATACCAAAAGCCTTGGTTTCTGAGTAGCACATCTTCTCTAGGTCTGACTGTCATTTCTTGTCCCAATCCTGGACCACATCAGGTCTCAGCTATTTTGCCTCTGGAGTAGAGGCACATGAGAACTATATATCCTTGACAGTATATATGAGATACAGGGAACTAGAAAGCTTGTACTCTGGCCAGGGAGCCTGTGGTATCTTGAAGGGCACAGTCCTCAGGCTTCGTGTGGAAAAGCAGGGAATCAACCCACAATCTAACTGGGTATTAATACCAAAGCTCATTGCTTTCTCCAATAGTCTTCACAGAATTGTTCTATCTTCTTTTTATGGCTTCTCCTCTGAGTACTAGTAATGTAAGAATTTCCTTCACATTGCCCTTCCCTTTCTATGATATAATCTAGGGCCAGTTTTCCAAGCTTGGGTTCTTGATATATATATTATCTATACTATAAAAGGGCAATATGCTAATTAGACTGGGTAGACTGGACATCTTCCAATTGTCCTTCTGGACAAAGCCATGGTGGCAGGGGCTGAGGCAGAGGCAGTTAGAGGTGATTAGGCCAGCAAGGGAATAGTTAGGGATGATCAGGTCGGCAGGGGAAGAGCAGTTATGTGTGATTAGGACAGCAGGGAGACTGTTTAGGGGCAATCAGGTAGGCAGGCAGGTGAGTGGTTAGGAGCAGTCCTGGATTTCGAGATGGACATCCCCCAAGGGGTCCTGGATTGCAGGCTGGGCTGAGGGACAACTCCCCCCCTCCACGCCCCTCGTGCACAAATTGCATGCACTGGGACTCCAGTAAATTTAATAATAATAAAATTCAATATTTTTGGCTCAAAATGGTTGAATAAATTTTGTGGGTTGTGATGCAACCAACCTATTAAAATATAATTTTGAGAATTTGAGAAAATTGCTCTTTCTCCTCAAAGCCCAATGATCTCCCTATGGAATTTAAAAATTTCAGTTTTAATGCTAGAGTTAATTATTCATTGTATCATACAATGGCTACCCTGCCCTATTCTGAGAATTAAGCCTCAGATTCAAGGTCTCTACACTTGAACAGCAAAAGAAAATTTGACAGAGAAATAAAAATAAATTTCTGAGGCTCAAAATTACATCAGAGGACATTTCAAAACATTATTTTTCTACCACTACAAAAATTCAAATCAAAGACCAATGTAATAATTTTAAGTTTTCCTTGTGGAAGTGACCTGATAGCAATAATGTGGTTATATTTTTTCAGGAAAAAGTGATGTTAAAATTTACCTATGTTCTAATGTATTTGAAATTTTTATTCTGATTTGGGAAAGTGAAATCTGAGATAAGAATCACTGATAATGTAATCTTAAGAATACTATTTCCTTAAACTTCTATAAAAATCATAATAAAAAATTCTTTCATGTAAACTATATATTACTTATTTTTTAGTAAAAACCTGCAAGCCTCTAAGTTTCTAAGGAGAAACTGATTTGGCCCATGTTAAAGGTCTGCTAAATTACATGACTAGGGGAAATGACTGAGCTTAGACTATTAGTATGTTTTGAGTCTTTTCCTCCTCAAAATAATTATCTATCCTGAGGAATAATCTTGAAGTTAGCTGTTTTGGAGCTGCATAAGATGTGAAATGTGTGTAGTCAGTGTGTGTATAAGATGAGGCATCAGCTGGCATGACTCTTTCACAAAAGAGCAAAATGATAGCATTAAGTCACTCTGAGTTGTGATTATATTCTTAGAAAGTACCAATCTTTAGTAGACAATAATTTCCTGTATTCCTTCACTAATATACTTCTTATTTTTTACAACATGATTATCCTATCTACAGAACTGATAAACGGTTCCTTTTGTGTCCAGAAAGGCAGAATGCTATGGGTTACTTTATTTTAATCCCACTGATTGTAGAAGGGCTCGGGATTCTTAGAGGTTTCATTGGCTGTGCCATTTATAGGTGAGTCAGCATCACACCAAAGATTTTTGGTAACTTATTTTTAATGACGTAAAATAGATGATTAAAATAAATCCAATATAAAGTGAAAATTTGAAATAGTTGTCAGACGTTAACATCTATCTATAACTGTCTCTCAAGAAAAACTAATTGAAAGATTTTGTCATATTTGAAACTACTGTGATACTGATACTTAATGATAATAGCTAAAAATATAATATGCAAACTTAATTTAATAATTTAAGTGATTCGAGATCATCTAAATTAGAGGTTTTAAGTGTGGTGAATTTGGGTTTAAGTTTATTCTCAAAGAGAAAATTTGAAAAAGCCCCCAAACAAGGGAATTATTTTATTTGCTTTTGTTAATTTTTAAAAAATATATTGCTTAAAATATGTTGTTTTTAAAAAAACATGTTTTATTGATGATTTCAGAGAGGAAGGAAGAGGGAGAAAGAAATAGAAATATCCAGGATGAGAGAGGATCATCGATTGGCTGCCTCTGGTACAGATCCAAATGCGTACTGAGCTTGAAATCTCATGTGCCCTGATTGGGAATCAACCATAACCTCCTGGTTCAGGGGTTGATGCTCAACCATTGAGCAACACCAGAAAGGCTATTTTTGTTAATTTCAAAAGATTTAAATGATTGCTAACTTGTGGGTTAGTTGGACTTTGTTTATTGGTGTGATTTCTTTTATAAGTGGCAAGTCAGACATTTTCAAATTCATAAAGAATGACATTTTTAAAAAAGTGCCAGGGCTAAGACTTCTCAGATGTAAAAAGATGTGATTTCCCCACTCCCCAAATGACATTGATGTAACACATCATATCCATTACGGTAGCTATTATCAAAACAAACAAAGCAAAAATAGCCCCCCAAAGTCCCAGAAAGGCTGGCATGGTTATGAGGAGTAGGACCCTTACACCTTGCTGGTGCAGGATCTATGGTAGTTATTCTACAGGTAGTAAGGCAGTTCCTCAGAAAAGGAAACAAAATTACCATATGAACCAACAATTCCACTCCTACTTATATATCCAAAAGAACTGGAAGAAGGATCTTAAACAGATATATATGTGCACCCCTGGTCATAGCAGCATTAATCACAGTAGCCAAAACATGAAAACAACCTTAATGTCCATTGACATGAATGGTGAACCAAAATTTGATATATGCACATATGGAGTATTACCTAAGAAAGGAAGGAAATACTGATTCATGGTACAACATGGATGAATCTTGAAGGCATTATGCTGATCTAAACTAGTCAAAAACAGACAAATATTATATAATTCCACCTATAGGAGGTATTTAAAATAGTCAAATTATAGATACCAAAAATAGAACAATGGTTACTGAGGGCTGGGGGAGAAGAGTTATTTAATGGGTATATAATTTCATTTTGGGATGAGGGCAAAGATCTGGAGATGGATATATGGTGGTGATGGTTGCACAACAATGTGACTTGATGTAATGTCACCAAATTGTACATATGAAAATGACTGAAATGATGAATTTTATGTTATGTATATTTTTCCATAATTAATAAATATAATTTCTTGTCATGCATATCTAGCTTTTCTTAGCGAATAAACTGCTTTCTACTTGCATTCAGATTTGCTTTCAAGTGTTTTTTCTCTCCCTGTTGATTACTTGGAAGAAATTACTACTTAATTTCTGTGGTCTTCAATTTTCTCTCCCATCAGATGAAGAAGAGGAAGTGGGTAATCTCTGGCTCTCCTTGAGCTGTTATTATCACCTTGGATCATTGAATGGAAAATATAAAGCCATGACTATTTAAAATAGATTATACTTTTGGTTTACTTTTGTGCATTCCAGTTCTCTTAGGAAAGCATTACAGACTGTGAGTGTACTTTTCCTTGTCAGCTGTACCTTTTGATACCTATAAGCATGCTGTTTTGCTATCATTCATTAATATCTTGGCACATGTCTTAAATGTAAAATATTGATTGAAAAAACACACACTTCATCATTTAAATATAAAATTTCATCATATAAACTTGAATGAAAGCTTAGTATCTACATTATCATTAGCAGCCAATGAGAGAAAAAAATCTTATATAATAAAAGCCTAATATGCAAATTGACCTCTCGACTGGGTGTTTGATCGGGAGTTCCACTGGGAAGTTGAACAGGGAGCACAGCATGCAGTCAGGGAAAGGGAGGCCTGGCCAGACACAAGCAGCCGGTAGGGACCCTATCCATGCACAAATTTCATACACTGGGCCTCTAGTTTCATAATAAAATGAAAAACTTTTATTTTCTAAACTGAAATTATTATATGATGTAAGCAACAGAAATAAATGAAATAGTCAATGACATAATATTAATGATATAATATTCAATATTTTCCCAATTGCTATGTAAAATTACATTTCTCCAAGTTGTATGTTCAGAGAAACTGGAGCATAAAATATGCAATTTATTAGATTAATAAAAGGGATAAAATTAGAAAATAGTTTCTATGTTAAACTTGATAGGTTGGGTTCTTTGTCTTCTGGGATAGTCTTACTCTAAGTAAGTATACTACTACTCTGAATAGACTTGGTTATTCTACAGAAACAAATAAATCTGAGAACTTTAGTAACTTAAAACATAAAAATGGAATTTTCACTTATGCAAAATCATCTGCAAATCCAGTGGTTCTGGCAGCTTGTTTTCTGCAGTGTCTTGGGGATCCAGGATGTTTGCTTCCGTTTAAAACCATCTCAACATGATCCTTCCAGCTTGCCCAAGTGGAGCATGTGCAGAGGCCTCTCCTTTTCTCAGCCTGGGACATGTCATGTTTACTTAAACTCACAGTCCATTGGCCAGAGAAAATCACATGACCCTACCTAACTGCACAGAGACTGGGAAAGGTAGACAATGTGTGCATTCGGTAGGCATTAAATGTCTCTGCCAAAAGGAGGTTATTCAGTCTGAGCCATGTCCTCAGAAGTTAGGTTATAGGATGTATGAAAGTGCCCAATAGCTGCTATTTTAGTTTTCTTTCGTTGGTCTAACAAAGGACCACAAACAGCAGATTAGCCCATATGTAGGTCCGAAGTCTAACGTAAGTCTCAGTGGGCTACCGTCAAGGTAATACTAGGCGGCTCCCTTCTGGAAGCTGTAGGAGAGAATCTGTTTCTAAAGTTTTCCATTTTTCTGAGGCTGTCCACATCCCTTGGTTCCTGGTTCCCTTTCTCTTCTCTTTAAAGCCAATAATGTGGCATCTCTTTGACTTGTCTTCACGATCATATATCCCTCTGGCCAGAGCTAGACAAAGTTCTCTGCTTTTAAGGACTTGTGCTTGCATTGGGCCCACATAGACAATTTAGGATACTCTATCCATGTCAAGGTCCTCAGCATTAATCACATTGGCAAAGTCCCTCCGCCATGTAAAGTAACACAGTCACAGGTTCCAGGGTTTGAGATAGGGACATCTTTTGTTATGATGGGGGTGGGGGTAATTATTTTACCTATCACAGCTACTTTTTATCAGAATGAAATCTGCTTTTAAAAATATAATGTTAATAACGGGCCGCCACTTTAGAGTAAAACTGTGTTTCTTAAAAAGCTCTTTTATAAACGATTGGTTTATAATTTGGTCACATAAGACCAGACTTGAGGCCAAGTTTCTAGCATTTCTATTGGTAGTGCAGAACTATTGTTTTGTGTTTCTGTCAGGTAGTGCTATTTTTAGTAATACTATCCCAACTCTGTTTGGGTAATCTCCCTTTTCTGTTCTCGCATTGTATGATTTGGCTGCTACTGACCTTACACAAGGCTCCACTGGCCCATCCAAAATTTCACATCATCCAACCACAATGATTCATTTATAAAATTCCCACAGGACAGTGAATTGTAGGACTTGACAAGATTATATAAAAGAGGAGTTCTTATCCCGCTGGGGTTGTTAGGCATATACAATATAGCTATGGAGCTGCTGGTGTACACCTCTCTCCAGAGGGAAAGAGCACACCTGAGGATGAGCCCACTGCAGAGCAAAGCAGGGTTGGAGGGCCAGACAGAGCCCTGGCCCCCATTGACATCATCCAGGCATCTGGATCTGGCCAGTCCTGCCATGTTTATCTCAAAGGTGTATACATTCTCCTTTTTGTTTAAGTAACTGTAATTTGGGTTCCTGTCACTTGCAACCACATGACTGATAGAGGCAAGAAAGTGAAATGGAGGTAATAAAGTTAAACTCACATGCACAATGGTAGGTGAGCAGGAATTCTGTCACCCCACCCCACCCCTGCTCAAATTCACTGTTGAGGCATGAGAGTACTTCAGAGATTCTACCTGCCTAGAATACCTGGTGTCATTTATACAAAATACTCCCATTCCCTCACTACTTGCCAAGTAGGTTACTCCTATGATTCCACATCAACCCAGAAAGTCATTTACAGGCAGAAAGCTTATAGATATATATCTCAAATGTCATAGTCATGCAAGGTATCAAATGCTTTGCTGAAGACCAGCAGGTACATCACTTGACATTCACTGTCAAGTATGATATATGTTACATGAATGCATATGGAGAGGAGGTATATGAAAACTGGGGGTGATGACCAAAAAAGGAACCTTTATGAAAGCATATTGAAGAGCATTTAATCAATGTTGAATGAGGGCAGGAAGTGTTCTTTTTTTTAGCAAGCATGCTGTGAATGTCAGGACCCAGATCTAAGAATAGAAAAAACATGCTTTTTTAAAATAACTTCCTGCTGTCATGTTCTTTTTAGATTATTTGGCTATTATTGTTGAAGATTTATATTCCTCAGTAATTATTCACACATATATACAATTTATTCGTCATGTTTAAGATCAATCCTGACAATGCTAAAATGGAAAAAAAAATCTTATTAAAATAGCAGAACACAAAATATAATATTTTGATTATAAAATTACATATGTATATAAATATATGTGTAAAGAGCTAATATAAAAATTTGTTGGGGCGGTAAGATAATGGGTAATTTTTTATCTTGCTTAAGAATTTGGTTAAGATATATATATTTTTTAATCCTCACCCAAGGATATTTTTCCATTGATTTTTAGAGTGGAAGAGAAAGGGAAATGCAGAGAGAAATATTGATATGAGAGAAACACATCTATTGTCTGCCTCCTGCATAAGCCCTGACCAGGGCTGAGCTAGGGAGGAACATGCAACCGAGGTATGTGCCCTTGACCAGAATCAAACCCCCAGTTCGGGCAACAGGCCGAGACTCTATCCACTGAGCCAAACCAGCTAGGGCAATTTGTTAATATTTTTAATGGAACAATTGTTAGGTACTGTATTTTTGGTCGAGACAAAACTAATCAGCTTGTATGTAAGAATCTTGATTCAATGTACTCTGCTTATGTGTATGTATGAGCAGTTTCTTTGTGAGTCACTGAGCTGCAGCAGTCATTGACTTTCCAGCATCACTGTCTTCCTCTTACTCCTCTGACATTTTCCCCTGACCTCTGTTCCCACGGGTCAGCATTACATGGTCTTGAGAAACTATCCTAGTTTTGCCTCTTGAATTCTCTAATGACTTCTCAGCAGCTGTGTAAAGCGGTGACGCAAAGATGTTTTGTATTGATTCCCTGGTTCCAGCCATGAGATGTGGACAAAGCTCTGGAAATCAGTTCCTGGACAGCTTGCTGACAGCTCTTAGGTGTCCTTGGAGAGAAAGGCCATACGCTTTCCCCACTTCCCAGGAGACAAAACGTAGCCATCTGCCATAGTAGAGTTGCTGCTTTTCTAACAGATTTTTTTTTCTGCACTGAAGTAAATTAGGCAGAAGAGGTTTCCAGAAACATCTGTTTGCAAGTCTGTTATTTCAGTGGCTACTGGTCCTTCCTCATCACAAAACCCAGAAAGCTCTCAACCAAAGGTTGAATATGTAAATTCCTGGTCTGGCCACTCAGGTAAAGGTGAAAGGAGTGAAGGGGGCTGGTGAAGATGAGAGTGAGCTTGACCACATATGCCCCAAGGAAAGGAGGCTGCCACCCGGCTCAAGCCATCCCTGTGCATGGAATAGCCCTGTGCACAAAGAAAGCAAGCACCTGAGAATTGCCTGGAAACTCATTAAACATGGATTCTGTAAGACACCCCCACCTCAGATATTCCAATTCTGCTAGTCTGGGATAGGCCCGTGATTCTGAATTTGTGTCTTTCATCATTTAAGAAAAATAATTATTGCTATTTATTTTGATGCAGATGATCCCAGGATCATTCTTTGAAAAACACTCTTAAAAGATATTAAATAACACTAGACAGAATTTTTCAGGTTTTGACTGCTAGGTACTGAGGAAGTCAGAACATTACACCCCCAAATATGCAGCTTGCACATATGGATTACTTTGAGCTGAAGGAAATTGAGAAATAGCAGATGTCAGAAGGATACTTTTCCCTCTCCCCTTTTTTGCCTAAAAGCAGAGCATACATTTCCCATGAGAAAGGTGACCCCCTCCCAGTACCATTATTATCCCTAGAGTCAGGGGGTAGATGCTGAGATTACTCCATATAAACACACCTTACTAAATGACCCTTATCTTCTATTAGTTTCCCTATATATTTTTACTTTCCTTCAATTTACCAGCCTAAAGCTCAAACTTCTTTCCCTTTGTCTTTAATGTAGCATCCTTTCTTAAAATTGTATATACACTGTCAGGCCTAACCAGTTCTTTCAGGTTTTTATTTCTTTCCTATGAAAACACCTGTGTCATGTAAAAATATTAACATCAAATACATGTTTATACTGTTTTCCCATTCATCTCTTCTGTCAGTTTAATTTTCACGCTCCAGTCACTAAACCTAAGAGGGTAGAGGAAAAGCTCATCCTCCTCTGCATTAGCATTCATTTAGTTAAGAAGTAAACTACCTGCTAGCTCCCTGACCACCTTGCCTAAACCTTTTAAGATTTGTCTACTAGATAGATAAAAGAAGGCCTAATTCCCAAATTGGAAGAATCTCCTAAGATTCTTGGATGCTATGTGTATTCCCTAAGCTTTCTTTGAAGCTGGTGCAAAAACAACCTCGTTGTCTCTCAGTCTTTCAGTAATTATTTAATTATTTTTGTTTTAATTTCAATTGTGTTTGCTTTTCATGCCTACACTGATGACTCTCCAATTTTCCCTATTAATTTTCAGACTATCTTTGTTTACTTTTCTAATCAATCCAATTCAGTCGGGACCTGAGTATAACTTTGCAATGTGCACATCACCTCACTTCACATATACACACTCATACATATTTTATTAATTATTAATAAAAATATAAGTGGGAGATAGGTTTGATACTCTCCTAAGCATTCCTTCTTGGCCTAGGTCGATCCAAAATAACTACAAGTCACTGATGATTATTCATGCCATTCCAGTTTTTGGAATCATAGATTTTTGTCACTTGGGATAGAATGATTTTTCATGCCATTACCTAGCAATGTTATGATTTAACAAACCAGTTTAATTTCTTGAGGAATATTTCAGTAAAAACAACATCAAATGAGTTTCATTACATAAACTTCATGAAAGCAAGGAACATACCTTTTTTGTTTAAGTAGATGATAAATTCTATTGTGTGAATAAAATTGACTATAATTTAATCATCTCACTTAAAAAAGTTTATCAAGGTCTATTTAAAATTTAAAAAAGAATTTCAATTACAGTTGACATTCAATATGACATTAGTTTCTGGTGGATAGCACAGTGTTTATACATTTGCATAACTTGTGAAGTGATTGCCTAATAAGTGTACCTACCTGGTACCATACATAGTTATAGCAATATCATTGACTACACTCGCTATGGCAGTGGTCTGCAAACCACAGCTCACGAGCCACATACGACTCTTTGGCCTTTTGAGTGTGGCTCTTCCACAAAATACCACGGCCTGCGCAAGTCTATTTTAAAGAAGTGACGATAGAAGTTTCAGTTTAAAAAATTCTGCTCTCAAAAGAAATTTCAATCGTTGTACTGTTGATATTTGACTCTGCTGACTAATGAGTTTGCCGACCACTGCCCTATGGTATACAGTATACATATGTTTATCAAATATCATTGACTACACTCCCTATGGTATACAGCATATATATGTTACATCAAATACATATTTATACTTTTTTTCCTTGTTTATCTCTTCTGTCAGTTTAATTTTCAGGCTCCAGTCACTAATCCTAAGAGGGTAAAGGAAAAGCTTGTCCTCCCCCGTGTTAGCATTCATCTAGTTGAGAAGTAAACTATCTGCCAGCTTCCTGACCACCTTGCCTAAACCTTTTAAGACTATTATTTGTCTACTAGAGGTCCAGTACATGAAAACTCATGCACTGGAGGTGGGGGTCCCTCAGCCCAGCCTGCCTCCTTTCACAGTCCGGAAGCCCTCAGGGGCTGTATACCATAAGGTGTGTAGTCATTGATATTATTATAACTATGTATGGTTACTGAACTTATTAGGTGATCACTTCACAAGTTATATAAATGTATAAACACTGTGCTATACACCTGAAACTAATGTAATATCGAATGTCAACTGTAATTAAAAATTTTTTTTTAAATTTTAAATAGACCTTGATAAACTTTTTTAAGTGAGATGATGGGAGTGTAGTCAATGATATTGTAATTTTATAACTTCCAATCAATACCTCTTAATTCCTTTACCTTTGTCACTCTAATGTCCTTCTCTCCTCTGTCAACAGTCAGTTTGTTCTCTGTACTTATCAATTTGTTTCTGTTTTGTTGTTCATTTATGTTGTTTTCTAGATTCCACATATAAGTGAAAATCATATGGGGTTTGTCTTTCTCTGTGACTTACTTAATTTAGCATAATACTCTAGCTCTATCCTCACAAATGGTAAGATTTCATTCCTTTTTATGGCTGAGTAATACCCTTGGTTATATGTATCACTTATTTTGTAACATGACAAGCTTTATCATCCATGTTACATGTTCAATAAAGATATTCATCAACTGTATCACATATTCTTTATTTAACTATTTATTGGTAGGTATTTATGTGACTTCTATATACTTGCTATTATAAATAACTAAAGGCCTGGTACACAAATTTGTGCACGAGAGGGGGGTGTCCTTCAGTCCAGCCTGCACCTTCTCCAATCTGGGACCACTCGGTATGTCTGACTGTCCATTTAGACCCAATCCCAGTGGGACTTCTGTCTCCCAACTACTCACCTGCCTGCCTTCCTGATTGCCCCTAACCACTTTTGCCTGCCAGCCTGATCACCCCCTAACCACTCCCCTGCCAGCCTATTTGCCCCTAACTGCCCTCTCTATGGGCCTGGTTATCCCTAATTGCCCTCCCCTGCAGGCCTGGTTCCCCCCCAATTGCCCTTCCCTGCAGGCTCAGTCACCCCCAACTTCTCTCCTCTGCCAGCCTGATGACCCCTAACTGCCCTCCTCTACAGGATTTATCACCCCCAACTGCCCTTCCCTGCTGGCCACCTTGTGATGGCCATCTTGTGTCCACATGGGGACAGTCATCTTGTGTGTTGGAGTGATGGTCAATCTGCATATTACTCTTTTATTAGATAGGATAGAGGCCTGGTGCACAGGTGGGGGCCAAATGCTTTGCCCTGAAGGGTGTCCCACATCAGGGTGGGGGTTCCCTTGGGTGTGGGGCAGCCTGGACAGGGGCCTGTGGTGGTTTGCAGTTTGGCCATGCCCCCTGGCAACCCAAGTGGAGACCCTGGTATCTGGGATTTCTTTATCTTCTACAATTGAAACTTTGTAGCCTGTATCAGAGCCTTCTGCTCGCTCTATGGTGGCAGCCATTTCTGTTGGAATTTATTTATCTTCTATAATTGAAATTTTGCAGCCTTACATGGTGACCAGGGCCCCCCAGGGTGTGTGGAAAGCTTGGCTTTCTCCATCGCTGAGGCAACCCAAGCCTCCCTTCTGCTCTCTCTATGATAGAAGTCATCTTGTTTGGGTTAATTTGCATGCTTGCTCCTGATTGGCTGATGGGCATGGCTTGTGGGTGTAGCAGAGGTATGGTCAATTTGCATATTACTCTTTTATTAGATAGGATGCTGCAATAAACTTATGGGTGCATATATCTTTTCGAATCAGTGTTTTGGATTTCCTTGGATAGATACTTAGCAGTAAGATTTCTGGGCCATATGACAGTTTATTTTTTAATTCTTTGAGGAACCTCTATACCGTTTTCCACAGTGACTTGTCCCAGTCTGCATATCCACCAGACTGTGCATGAGGATTCCCTTTTCTCCGCATCCTTGCCAACACTTGTTTGATGTTGATTTTTTGATGATAGCCATTCTGGCAGGTGTGAGGCAATATCTCATTGTGGTTTTAATTTGCATTTCTAAGGTGCTTAATGATGTTGAGCATATTTTCTAAGTTTATTGGCTATTTTTTAAAAATATATTTTTTATTGTTGATAGTATTGCAGATATCTCCCAACCCTTCCTCCTTTTTTATTGACCATTTGTATGTCCTTTTTTGAGAAGTCTATTCAAGTCCTCTGCCAATTTTTAAATCATATTGTTTGCTTTTTTGATGTTAAGTTGTAAGAGTTCCTTGTGGATTTCAACCTCTTATCAGTATATCCTTGGCAAATATCTCCTTCCAATCTTTGTCTTTTGTTGATGGCTTTCTTCACTGTACAAAATCATGTTTCATTATTTAGCCTAGTTTATATTTCTGGTTAAAAATAACTTGTACAGACTTAAGCATTTTTTTTAAACAAGTGATGTGTTCTCTGAGAAAAAGTTTTATTCTGAACCCCAAAATTAAAGCTTTTTCTCAAATCAGTCCTTTTTCAGAAGAGTAATCAACTATTTGTAAGACTTTAGTCACAAAACTATATCAGCTTTTATACAGTACTGCTTTAATAAAAAGTAATTTTAAAAGAAAAAAACAGTTAAATATAAGCATTTGCTCTACCCCTCTCACTTGTTAGCTAAGTCAGTAGGAAGCCAAAGCAGTTCTGCTCTTGAGGTTCTGGCTCAGGAACCTTGTCAATTGTTTAATCATAGGTGCATCTGTGACAATATTTTACAATATTTAATGTGCTTTTCTCTTTTGTTTTCCTGAATTCTCAAATTCTTTGTACTCATCTACTGTAAGCAACGTCTGCCTGAGGAGAAATTGGAATTGATTACAAAGAAAATACCAACAGGCTATACTCAGCTTTTGACCTTCAAAATTGGGTTATGCAGCAAACCATGTGTGGTGGACCATATTTTCCAAAGATGTCCACATGCTTTTCTTAAATGTGAACTGACCAAACTCCATTAAGAGCTGACATCTGGTTCCCCAACCCTTGCATCTGGACTGGCCTTAGTACTCTCCTATAACTAATAAAATAACCATACTTCCATTTTATTTGGATATTCAAGTTTAGGATGAGTTGAATTATGTAACCTTGCATCATATGTGTAGCATCTCTGGAAGAAAACAGACACCTCCAGAGAAAGGAAGGAGCTAAAGGAATGGTGCAGGAGTTTCCATGTTTTTTTGCCAACAAAATCTTGCAACACAAATCCAGTTTTGGAGCAATGAAGAAACAGAGGCATAGCACATATTGGGATTAGCAAAGTTGGGATCTGGATCCCTGCTTTTCTCCATTCTTCCTCCTGAGAACTGGATATTAAGGTATATGTTAAAATGTCTCTGAGAAAGAACAGATAGATCTGCAGGTGCCTTCTGGAATTGTTTTCTCTAAGGATCTGAAGCCATTACTCAAGTGTCAATGGAAACATGAACTTGAGAGTAACCACTGAGGATACCTGTGTTCCCACACAGAATTCAGACCTGTGCCCCCTGATTATACCATTGCTGTTCCTATGCTGTATACATGCACACATTCAGGGTATTGGGTAAATATTTGAAGATAAATGTACAGGTTGTTTTAAAAATTTACAATTTTTGAAAACACTGCAAATTGTGAGTCTGGTCCTACAAAATCAAGATCCCACCTGAGTCTTTCAGCTAACCTCTCTCAAGCCCACAGATGAGCTTTGAGTTTCCAGATTCTCTGCTGGGTGATTGGGTCGTACTGGCTTACAGTTTAAGGCTCCTTTTTCTGTGTGTGTGTATGAATGAATGACAACATTTCACATTTAAGGATGGCAGTTAAGAAGCTGTATTTAATGTCCTTTAACTTCAGAGCAGACCCTGGGCTTGTTGACAGAGCAGCTTTATGACTAAGCTAGCTCCTCTGTTGTCCTAGAAACTCTCTTTCCAACTGTTCCTTCTTCTGCAAGTTGTATGCTTTAGGGGGCTCAGCCTGGGAGCAGGGCCTGGGTTTCTACTTCTAAAGGTGCCTTAACCTTTCTATTGCTTGTCCTAAACATTCCTCTTCTTGAGCAAATGTCTATTTAAAAAGATTTCTTTTTTGGTCTTATTTTCATTTCTGTATTAAAGCATTTCTTTTGTTTTGTTGGAAAGAATCACACCCCACCCCAACCTAAAGTGCAGAAATAAAGACATAATTCTATCTTTTACTTTGGAGTTTAAAAATATTAGCATTCTATAACATTTGGAATTAAATTTCAAAGCTTGCCTGTGACTTCTTCCTTATAAAGTTCTTACATTTTTCCTAAAAAGTGAGTCGACTCTAAGAAATCCATGCTCTGGCTTTTATCACTGCCCTGGAATCCATAACAGGCAACACAGAGAGAGCACAACTGAGGCCCGGAAACTGCTCAAGTGAAAATCTGTCCTCATTAGATAGATCCCAGGGCCACAGGCTTATTTAGAAAATCATAATTCTGTCCAAAAATTTGCCCTGGAACCTTTTCATCCAGGCCAATGCTAAGGAAGAGGTGCTCTATGCAGAGCTTGGAGCTAGAAGGCTGGACCTTCCATCTCCTGGGCATTTTATGGCGTCAAACAACTTTCTTGCTCTGTGCTGTATTCATGCCTACCTCCTCCCTCTCTGTCCTGCTTGGCCCCTGCTTCCCCTACCTCTTCATTCCTGCAAAACAGGACTGCTACTGCCTAAAATAGGACATGATTTTACCCTCCTTTTCTTTTTTAAAATTATTGCATGTATAATTGATTACACTATTATATAGGGAACTCTGGATCAAGTAACGAACCCAGCTCTCCTCTTTTATCTGTACTAATAAAAGGGAAATATGCTAATTAAACCAGGAGACCTTCTGGGAGACCTTCCAGACGTCCTTCCAGACAAAGCCATAGTGGCAGGGCTGAGGCAGAGGTGGTTAGGGACGATCAGACCAGAAGGCGAGGACAGTTGGGGGTGGTCAATTTGGCAGGGGGGGTGAAGTTGAGGAAGAGCAGGCTGGCAGGGAGGGGGGCAGTC
>PVJN01042316.1:0-18311 GCA_004026805.1 Lasiurus borealis | reverse complement strand
GGGGCCGGTCGGGGGCCGGACACCCCGCAGGAGGCGTGCTGCGAGGAGGCACCGTGCGCCTGTGCCTGGGCAGGGTGCCGCGGCAGGAGCCGGGGAAGATGACCATCACGCCGGACTCGCGCTTCGAGTACCTGGAGGGCATCGCGGCGCTCCTGCTGCGCTTCAAGCTGGACAAGTGGAGCAAGCTGCTGGGCGCCGAGGAGAACCTGGTGCTGTTCATGGAGTTCTTCGACAAGGCGGACGCGCACGCGCTGGTGCTGACGCTCAACGCCGCCGGCATGGTGGTGCCCTGCCTCGGCTTCCCCGCCGCCCTCAAGAGCAAGGGCGTCTACTTCGTCAAGAAGAAGCCGGGCAACATCAACAAGACCAACATCCAGGAGTCGCTCATCTACGGCGACATCAGCCCGGCCCCCGTGGACCAGCTCATCGCCGTGGTGGAGGAGGTGCGCGCCGCGGGGGGGGGGCCCGGAACCCCCCTTCCCACGGGAGGTGCCCCGGCCCCCTGCCTGGCCCGGGGAGCTGGTTAGAACGGCGGGAGGACAGGCCCCGTCCCCCACTTCCCCCAGGAGGCTGGGCCCCTGCGTTCTAGCAGGACCTCCGGGCGCTACCGTGCACCTGCCGGCGGAAAGGCCGGGGGTTACGCCTTCCCGGTGACCCTCAGAGGGAGAGGAGGGAAGGGGGACATCGAGAAACACCCCATGGGGGAAAGACACGCCGAGGGGTTGCCTCCCTACGCCCCGCCCGGGGCCAGGGGCGGAGCCTGCAACCCCAGGCAGGCTCCCTGGACCGGAATCAGATCCGGGACCCGGTCAGGCCGCAGGCCGGCGCTCTCTCCACGGGGCAGGGAAATGGTGCTCCGGCCCCTGGCGCCGGAGAGTACTCGGGGTCCCCGGGCCTCCCTCCCTCCCGGCGGGCGTGGCGGAGCCCGAGGAGGCCCGGCCGACGCCGCCGACCCCGTGCCGGCAGGTGCTGTACTCGCTGCTGAACCAGAGCGAGAACATGAGCGGGTGGCCCCGCGTGGTGTCGGAGGACCTGGTGAAGCAGGTGCACCGGCTCAAGAACGAGATGTTCGTGATGGGGGGCAAGATCCGGGGCAAGACGCTGCTGCCCATCCCCGAGCACCTGGAGAGCCTGGACGGCACGCTGGAGTCGCTGGAGAGGTGGGCCCGCCAGGACCCCCGGGGGCAAGACGCCGTGGGCGTGGAGCCCTGGTGGAGGGCACAGGCCGGACAGACAGGGCACGGGGCCCTCCCCATCACGTCCCTGGGCCGGTCCAACCTCATGCTGTCACCTGTGCCCCCCAGCCAGCAAAAGGGGACCCCAGCTTTAGGGTGTGGGTACCCAGGGCCCTGAGGGGCCTGGCAGGGATATCCAGCCGGTGGGGATGGCACTCCCGGGGGGCCCCCCCACGTGCAGCTGCTGGTGCGTGGGGCTCCCGGAGCTGCACAGGGCGATGCCCGTTCCACCTGCTCACCCCGAGGGGGTCACTCCGGGACTGGCCACAGCCCCGCCCCCTGCAGGAATGGCCTCAGGCACCCTCTGGGACGTTGTCTTCCAAAGCCGGTCTCTGTTTCGGGGGCAGCCGGCCTCTGGGAGCGCACCCCCGTGGGCTCCGGCTCTGTCCTCGCCGGGGGATGGGGAACCCTCCAGCCTCCCCAGGTGGCCGTGAGGAGGAGCCGGGGAGGGGGTGCGGGACTTGGGGGGGGCTGGTGGGTGTCGGGGGCCCGGGTGGCTGGATATGGAGCCCCCTGGGGCAGACCTGGCATGGCATCCCCCCACCCCTACCCCTGCCAGCAGGCTCCCCTCGCTGGACAGCACCCTGCTGCACTCCATCGAGACCATCGTCATCGACTGGTCGCACCAGATCCGGGACGTGCTGAGCAAGGACTCGGCCCAGGCCCTGCTGGACGGGCTCAACCCGCTGCCCCGCGTCGAGTTCGACTTCTGGGAGTCGCGGCTCAAGAACCTGAAGTGCATCCACGAGCAGGTGACGCCGCCCCCACCGGTGGCCGGCGAACCCCTCCCCCCCGCTCTCTTCCCCCGCCCCCCTCCCGAGCCCGAGGGACCCGGCTCCCCCAAGTGGGTGCCTCAGCGCCCCAGTGTCCAGGTTCTGCGCCGTCTCCTGAAGAGCGGGCTCTGTTCCCGCCGCCCGCAGCTGAACAGGCCCAAGGTGAACCGCATAGTGGAGATCCTGGAGAAAGCCCAGAGCTGCTACTGGCCGGCCCTGCAGAACGTGTACCTGAGCGTCACTGATGGTGCGTGGGCCCCTCCTCCTCTGTACCCCCTCCTTCCCGAACCCTGGCAGGGTGCCAACCCCAGGGCCGAACCACCAGCCCCTCCCTCTCCCCCCCAGTCAAGGGCATGTACCTTGGTTGCAGGCACATCCCCAGAAGGGGCGTGCAGGAGGCAGCTGATGGATGTTTCTAGCTCTCTGTCCCTCTCCCTTCCTCTCTGTAAAAAATCAATGAAATGTATTTTTTAAAAATAAATAAATAAATAAAATATATTTTCATTGATGTCAGAGAAGAAGGGAGAGGGAGCTAGAGAGAGAAACAGCCATGATGAGCGAGAATCATGCATCGGCTGCCTCCTGCACGCCCCCCCACTGGGCTTGGAGCCTGCCACCCGGGGCTGGGCCCTGACCGGGAACCGTACTGTGTCCTCCTGGTTCCTAGGTCGATGCTCGACCCCTGAGCCGCACGGGCCAGGCAAAGCTGCCGTTGTGAGGGAGCGGGGCTCCCTCGCACAGAGCCCGCCCCCTGGGTTTCATGTGACCCGGGGTGGGAGGCTGGTGCTCTCTGGCGGTGGGAGGGATCTGGATGCACACTTGACCTTGACCTTGGCCTCGGTGCTGGCGTGCAGGGCTGAAGGAGGCCAACGACATCGTCCTGAACCTGAAGCCGCTGCAGATCCTGCTGGAGGAGATGGAGCAGGCGGACTTCACGGCGGTACGTCAGCGGCCGCGCGCGCGGGGAAGGAAGGCCGCCGGCAGGAGCGGGGGAGCCGGGCGGGCGGGCGGGGAGGCCCTTGGCTGTGAGCCGAGCCTCTCCCTCCGCCTTGGGGTCTCCTCTGGGGGTCGGAGGGCAGACCAGACGCCCCGACAGAGCGCCCTGCGTGTCCCTGCAGCTGCCGACCTTCATCGCCAAAGTGCTGAACACCATCTGCCTCATCTGGGCCAACTCCAAGCACTACAACACGCCCTCGCGGATCATCGTCATCCTGCAGGAGTTCTGCAACCAGATCATGGACATGGTAGCCGCCCACCCCCCTGCACCCCCGCTGGGCGCGCTGGACCAGGCCGGCGGGGGGTGCTAGGCCCTGGGGGCCCCTGAGCTCTCCTGAGACCTGGGCTAGGCCAGCTGCCCCCCTCACCCCCCGCCATATTGGAGGGAGGAGAGAAGGAAGGAGGCTGGGCCTGGGATCCGGTCCTGAGCTATTGCCTCTCCCTCAACCCAATTCCCTCCCCTTCTCCTTCGCACCAGCCGCCCGCCCGCCCGCCCGCCCGCCTGCCCGCCCACCTGTGGGTGTTCACATCGCGCCCCACAGCCCTGTCTGCAGGCTCCGCAGGGCACTGCGGCCCGAACCTGCCCCCCACACCTCCCAGCAGCCCCCCCGCAGGTGGTCCCAGCCCCACCTGTGATCTGAGAGGAGGGCCAGTGGGGGACAGCGGGTCCCCGATGACCACCCGGCCAGCTGGCAAGCTGTGTCCCAAGAAGCAGGCCCTGCCCGTGGCGGCTGGTTTCCTGCCGCCTGACCGCCCCCGGGCGCCGCGCCCCCTCCCAGGCGGGGGCCACGGGGTCATCAGAGCTGCGCCCTGTCCTGTCTCCCCGCAGACTCGGAGCTACCTGGGCCCGGACGAGGTGCTGAAGGGCCTGCAGGGGGAGATCGAGGAGGTGCTCAACGGCATCTCGCTGTCCGTGTCGGTGCTCAAGGGCCTGTACCGCACCTACCAGTTCTGCTGTGCCAACATGAGCCTCTTCTTCAAGGTGCGGCTGGTTCTGAGGCCGGGGCCGGGGCTGGCAGTGGGCGGCGGGCGAAGGCGGGAGGCAGGCTCAGCCTCTCTCCTCTCTCTCTCTCTCTCTCTCTCTCTCTCTCTCTCTCCTCTCCGCTCTCCCCGCCCCCACTCCCCACCCAGGAAAAGGAGGCCGTGCCTTGGGAATTCCCGTCCTCCCTCGCCTTCTCCAGGATGAACTCCTTCTTCCGTCGCATCCAGACCATCGAGGTAACGGTGGGGCCCGGCTCCCGCTCTGCCTGCGTGTCCGGGCGGCCCGTCCCCCTCCACCCAGTTGTGGGCACCTCCCCAGTGGGGGGCGCGCAGGAGGCGACTGATGGATGTCTCTCTCTCATCGATGTTTCTGGCTCTCTGTCCCTCTCCTTTCCTCTCTGTAAAAAAAATCAATAAAATATATTTTTAAAAAAAATATCACGCCACGGGGACACCTGGCCGTCGTCGGGCCAGCCGCCCTGGCGCCCCGAGCTGGTCGCTGAGCACGCAGGTGCCCCGTGTTCTGGCTCCTGCCTGGGAGCAGCTAAGGACACCAAATGCCGGCCGTCTGGGTTCAGGGGGTGCCCCCCCCCCGCCCGGGCAGCAGAGGGGAGAGGCAAGGGCCAGACGGTGCGGCCTCCGGTTTGGTGGCTCGGCGAGCACAGGGTGCCCACCCTTCAGCCACTGAGCATGGGTGCTGAGAGGGTGCCTCTGGCCGTGGCTGGGAAGGCGGGTCAGGGCCTCAGCCATGGCCTTGTCCCCGCCCAGCTCTCCTCGGCCACCAGCCGTGGTGCCGGGTCACGACCGTGCTGGGCTGTGGTCAGGATTCCTGAGAGAGGGGCTTGGGTGGGAGGGAGCGGGGAGGAGTGGCCTGGCTCGTTCAGCCCCCACCCTGTGGGTCCCAGGGTGGAGGGGGGTTGGCCGGGCGCCCACCTTGGTTCCCGGACTGTGGCTCTGACCCAGCTGCTGGGCGCCCCCCGGCCCCCCACTCTCTCCCCGGGCCCGCCAGGACCTGTACAAGACGGCCATCGAGTTCCTGAAGCTGGAGAAGATCGAGCTGGGCGGCGTGCGCGGCAGCATCCTGGGCAGCCTGGTGACCCAGATCCACGAGGAGGTGTTCGAGCTGGTGAAGGTGTTCGTGGACTGCCGCTACGACCCGCTGGACCCCGGGGACTCGGTGGGTGCGCCTGGCTGGGCCGTGGCGGAGGCCTCTCCCCCACCTCCCACCCCGCCAGCGGGAGGCACAGGGCGGGAACGTGTGGGGCGGAGGATCTTGAGATTAAAGGGCCTCCCGACAGCTCCGCCAGGGGAGGTCCCGGCAGGGAGCATGCTCAGCTGAGAAGTCCCCCCGAATCCGGCCAGCGAGCCCGGGCTGGGGTGTGGGGGTGAGCACCACCGGCTTCGCAAGCAGGCGAAGAGGCTGGTGTTTGGCCTTGGCTGGCGGGCTCAGTGGTGAGCGTCCTCCGGGCAGGGCACAGGCCGCGGTTGTGGGCCCGGTCCCAGTCCCCAGCAGAGGGCGCACGATGTTTTTTTTTGTTTTTTTTTTGTTTTGTTTTTAATATTTTATCGATTTTTCACAGAGAGGAAGGGAGTGGGATAGAGTCAGAAACATTGATGAGAGAGAGACATCCATCAGCCGCCTCCTGCACACCCCCCACTGGAGTTGTGCCCGCAAGCAAAGTACATGCCCTTGACCGGAATCAAACCCGGGACCTTTCAGTCCACAGGCCGACGCTCTATCCACTGAGTCACACCGGTTTCGGCTATTTTATTGATTTTTTACAGAGAGGAAGGGAGAGGGACAGAGAGTTAGAAACATAGGAGAGAGAGAAACATCCATCAGCCGCCTCCTGCACGCCCCCTATTGGGGATTGAGGTCCATGCCCTTGGCCGGAATCGAACCTGGGACCCATGAGTCCACAGGGTGACGCTCTACCCACTGAGCCACACCGGTTAGGGCGAGGGCACACAATGCTGCTCTCTCACATCAATGTCTCTCTCTCTCCCTTCCTCTTTTCCTCTCTCTCTCTAAAACAGCGGTTCTCAACCTATGGGTCTCGACCTGTTTTCTGATGGTCTTAGGCTCTACAGCAGTGACCCACAGGTGGAGAACCGCTAGCAGGGTCGCCTGAGACCATCAGAAAACACAGATATTCACATGATGATTCACCACGAGGAACTGTATTAAATGGTCGCAGCATTAGAAAGGCGGAGAACCACTGCTCTAAAACCACTAAAAGTCGGCGGTTGTTTTTTTTTTTTTTTTTTTTGAAGAAAAGAGGTGATGTTTGAATTGGCTTTCAGGGTTTCGATAACGATTACGCCGATTTTGAGACAAAAATTCAAGACCTGGACAGGAGGCTGGCCACCATCTTCTGCCAGGCCTTCGACGACAGCAACTCCATCGAGTCCTGCGCGAAGGTACGCGGGGCGGGGACCCCGCTGGGCGCCGGCACCTGGGCTTGACGAGCGGGAACCCCGGGCCGTGGGCCCGGTTCGGCGTCTCGAGCTCGTGGGCCAGGGAGCCCCAGAGCTGCTGGGGGGCCACGGCTCCGGCTCCAAGGAACGGCCGGCGCCTCTCCTGCCCTCCCGGTCGGTCCTGTCCGGCCCTGTTACTCGCCCCCCACCCCTTCCCCGGCACAAAGGCTGGAGGGCAAAGGGCGATGACAGTGGAGCCGCCCACACGGACCGGACGGGACCGGGACCGGGTCAGGAGGCCCAGTGGGACGCCATCAGCGCTCTGTTTGTTTATTTTACAGTTTTGGTATCATTCTCCTTGGGGAACATATTTTTTTTTTAATATAGTTTATTGATTTTTTTACAGAGAGGAAGGGAGAGGGATAGAGTTAGAAACATCGATGAGAGAGAGGCATCGATCAGCTGCCTCCTGCACACCTCCTACTGGGGACGTGCCCACAACCAAGGTATATGTCCTTGACCAGAATCGAACCTGGGACTTCTCAGTCCCCAGGCCGACGCTCTATCCACTGAGCCGCACCGGTTTTGGCGGGAAACCTATTTTTTTTAAAATACATTTTTTTTTTAATCTCAGAGCAGAAGGGAGAGGGGGAGAGAGAGAGGGGGGAAACATCGATGATGAGAGAGAACCAGAGACGGGCTGCCTCCTGCACGCCCCCCTCTGAGGACCAAATCTGCCACCCGGGGCCTGTGCCCTGCTTGGGAAGGGAACCCAGAGACCCTTCAGCCCTCAGACCGGACGCTCTGTCCACTGAGCCACACCAGCCAGGGCCTCCGCTAGCGCTTGAGAGGATGAGGACCTGAGGGAGCCCTGGGTGCCTTGGGGTGGGGGTGTGCATTTCCCCAGGTGGTGGACCTACTGTGCACCGCTGAGCTAGAGTCTCAGCGGTGGCAGCCGGGAGAGGCCTCTTGGTCTCAGGGGACGTGCATTTTCTCCTTCCTCCCGAGCCTGGGGTGGGGGTGGGGGGTAAGCGGGGGGGCCGGGCCGCTGAAGCCGCCTCCCCGACGCGTGCGTGCGTGCGCTCGCAGCTCCTGCACATGTGCGGGAGCCTCCTGGAGCGGCCGCTGATCCTGGCGGAGGTGGTGCCCCGCTACTCGGTGATGCTGGAGCTGTTCGACGCCGAGCTGGACAGCACCAAGGTCCTGTACGACGCCCAGCTGGCCGCCTCGGCCGCCGGGCGCATCCCCCCGATCCACCGCAACATGCCGCCCGTGGCCGGCCAGCTCAAGTGGAGCCTGGAGCTGCAGGAGCGCCTGGAGGTGCCCATGCGGGACCTGAAGCACATCGACCACCCGTGAGCGGGGCCTGCAGGCCATCCCCCCCCCCACTCCCCGGGCCTCCCCCACCCCGCCCCGTGCCTTCTCCCGTGGGCCGGACAGCAAGGCCCGGAGAAAACGGGGGGCGGGGGGGTAGGGTGATGTTGGGGGGGGCGGTTAGCTAGGAATCAGTCCCGGCCACAGAGGCCTCACCACCCTGGGTTCTCGCGGGACTTCCCGGCCCGGGCGCACGCACTCGGTGTCTCGGCGGGAAGAGGCGGGAAGGGGCCGCCGGCCTGGGCACCCGGGCTCTGTGGCCGAGGGCAGGCCCCACGGACCCCTGCAGGGGTGCGTGTTCAGCCTGGGCGGGCCCTCACCTGTCCCCCCCGGCCCCTCGCCCGGCCCCCGCCCGCAGGGTCATGGCCAGCACGGAGGCCAAGCTCATCTACCAGAAGTACGACGAGATGATGGAGCTGCTGCGCAGCTACCGCGAGCGCATCTACCAGCAGTGGGTGTCGCGCGTGGACGAGGACTGCCGCTTCAACCTGGGCCAGCCGCTGCTGCAGCGCGACGCCGACCGCCTCATCCACGTCAACTTCAGCAAGGCGGTGCGCCCGCCGGCGGCTCTGCGGGCGGCGGGGGGCCTCTGGGGTGACCTTGCAGGGGGCGGAGATGTGATGCTGGGCTAAGGCTTGGTCTTTGGAGCCTTTGTTTTTTTGTGTAGTTTTATTTTTTATTTTTTTTGTGTGTACTGTATTTTTAAATTTAATCTCTTTTACTAGCTAATGAATGCCCTTTGGGAGAATTTAGATCGTTAAAATACACACACACACACACACACACACACGCACACACTCACACATATTTTTAAATTTATTTCAGAGAGGAAGGGGAAAGGGAGAGGGAGAGAGAGAGAGAGAAACATCCATGATGAGAGAGAATCACGCATCGCCTGCCTCCTGCACGTCCCCACACTGGGGATCGAGCCCACAACCCGGGCCTGTGCCCTGACCGGGACTCGAGCCCAGGACCCTTCAGTCCACAGGCTGAGGCTCTATTCACTGAGCTACACCAGCGTAGGGCCATTTAGATTTTTTTTAATCTATTTTTATTGATTCCAGGGAGGAAGGGAGAAGGAGGGAGAAAGAGAGAGACAGAGAGACATCCATGATGAGAGAGAAACGTGGTGGATCGGCTGCCTCCTGCATGCCCCCTCCTAGGGATGGAGCCCACAAGCCAGCCCGTGTGCCGACCAGGAATCGAGGCCCGTCCTCCTGGTTCCTAGGTCACTGCTCGCCCCTGGGCCCGCCGGCCGGGCCGTTTTTTTTTCAGTTCTAAGTTCGCTCGGGGTGTCTCAGGTCTGAGAGGAGCAGTAGCACCTGGCGGCGGCTTCGGCGAGCTCACGGGGTGAAGGCAGGGCCGCCAGGGGGAACCCGCGGGAATTGCCGATCTGAGTGTTTGTATATAAAAAAAAAGACGAAACCACAGAATGGGAAACACGCCCTGGCCGGTGTGGCTCAGTGGATAGAGCATCGGCCTGCAGACTTAAGGGACCTGGGTTTGATTCCCGTCAAGGGCTTGTATCTTGGTTTCGGGCACATCCCCAGTAGGGGGCGTGCAGGAGGCGGCTGATTGGATGTTTCTAACTCTATCCTCTCCCTTCCTCTCTGTAAAAAGTCAATAAAATATATTTAAAAAAAAGAAAACAAAGAATGGGAAACCATAGTGTTTCCCCCCTGACGGCTCTAACCCTCTCCCCGCTGTGGCTGCAGCTGGTGGCGGTGCTGAGGGAGGTCAAGTACCTGAACTTCCAGCAGCAGAAGGCGATCCCGCAGAGCGCCGAGACCCTCTTCTCGCAGTATGAGACCTTCCGCAAGTTCGTGGGCAACCTGGAGCTCATCGTGGGCTGGTACAACGAGGTGCGCCCCGCCCCCCTGCCCGCGGGCGCGCCCCAGGACTCAGAACCCCTCCCGGCCTGCCCGCGTGGCCCCTCGGCCCTCGCCCACCGTTTCTCCCTTGAATCAATGCTCAAAGGCACTGGTGGGCGGGCGGCGGGCGGCGTGGGGAGCGCGGGCAGTGCCAGGCCGGTGAGGAGGGTCTCCGGACGACCCCCTGTCCGTGCCCGGTGCTCCCGGTGCGCCCGGTGGGCGATTTTAATGCTGCGAGCGCGCCCCTCCCTGCAGACACACGTGCCCTTGGAGAGGCACCTGCGGAGACCCAGGTGGTTGCGGGTTGGGGTTCACGGGTACCCGTTCTAGGGGAACAGACAATTCAGGGGTCTGCTCCCGCCCTCCTCCCTCCATCCCTCCCTCCCTCATCTGTGGGTGGAGGGCTTCAAGCTCTCAATGGGCTCCTGAGGGCGGGCAGCGGGGCGGCCAGACTGGACAGAACCGACGCTGTTAATGCTGACGCCCCCCGGAGTGACCAAACGTCCGTCTGCAGCCCCCTCATCCCGCCCCCGTGCCGCCCGCTGACGTTCTAAGCCCAGCGAACGCGGGGGTCGCCCACCGGTTCTCGGTTCCCGTCTTCCCTCTCTCCACCCCACGGCCGGGCGGGGAAAGGGTTAGGAATTGGCAGGAGCCCTGGGGGTACCAGCCGTGGGAACGGGAGCTGTCCTCCTCGTTGGCGGTTTGGTGGAGCCCAGGCCCCGCCTGGCGCGTGTGTGCCGGCAGATAAAGACCACGGTGATGGAGGTGGAGTTCCCCCTCATCAAGGCAGAGCTGGAAGGGATCGACGTCCAGCTGCTGTCGGCGGAGACCACGCTCTTCTGGAACGGCGAAGGTACCCGCCGCCCGGCCGCTCCTGCCTTCTGGCTGCTGTGTCGGCTTTTTATTTTTTTTTTCTTTTTAAATGTGTTTTTATGGATGTCAGAGAGGAAGGGAGAGGGGTTAGAGAGTCAGAAACATGGATGAGAGAGAGACATCCATCAGCCGCCTCCTGCATGCCCCTACTGGGGATGTGCCTCCAACCAAGGTCCATGCCCTTGACCGGAATCAAAACTGGGACCTTTCAGTCCGCAGGCCGACACTCTATCCACTGAACCACACCGGTTTCGGCTTTTTTTCCTTATTTTTTTAAAATATATTTTATTGATTTTTTTACAGAGAAGAAGGGAGAGGGATAGAAAGCCCGAAACATCGATGAGAGAGAGACATTGATCAGCTGCCTCCAGCACGCCCCCCACTGGGGATGTATGTGCCCGCCACCAAGGCACATGCCCTTGACCGGAATCGAACCCGGGACCCCTCAGTCCGCAGGCCGACGCTCTAGCCACTGAGCCACACCGGTCTCGGCTTTGTTTCCTTTTTAAATGTGTTTTTGTGGATGTCAGAGAGGAAGGGAGAGGGGCTGGGGAGAAACACCCATGAGGAGAGAGAATCGTGGATCAGCTGCCTCCGGCACGTCCCCTACTGGGGATGGACCCCCCGCAACCCGGCAAATGCCCGGACCGGGAATGGCACCAGGACCTCCTCCTGGCTCATGGGTCAATGCTCAACCACTGAGCCCCGCCGTCCGGGGCAGGTGGGTCAGCGTTGACGGCAACAGGGTCGTGTGTTGTTTGGCCAAAGGGCGGTGCCCCCTGCCCGCCGGGGCCCTGAGCAGCCTGTGGGATCTGCAGAGGCTCCTTGGGGACCACAGGGACCCCCCCGTTTCCCAGCTGGACCTGCCAGAGGCGGGCGCAACCAAGGGCAGGGCCTATGCCCGGGCAGCCGCCTCAGAGCGGGCGGCAGCGCAGAAGCAGAAAGAAATGAGCTCATGAGTCCCTCCCCATCCCTCCAAGTAGACCAGGCAGCAATGCCTTCCCCAGCTCCCCCTGTGCCCAGCACCCACACTGGCGGGCACCCCCTCCATCAAGACCTCCGCCTCCCGCCCTCTCTCCCGGCCTCTGCCTCCCGGTCCCGCCCCCACCCTCTCAGGGAGAAGGCGGGCCTGTCCACGTGTCTGAGCCGGGGTCCGAGGGCTCCTCTGGGCACGGAGGTCACAGGATCCTCTCCGCTCCCTTCTCCCCACGCGCGTCTCTTGCTGGCCGCTCCCCTCCCGCACTCGGCGGCCAGCGGGGCTGGGCACCGGCGGGCCCTGAGCCTCGGGGGTCTGGGGTGCCTGTGGGCGGGGGCGGGCGGTGGGTGACAGTGGAATGACCGCTGGCCCGTGGGGGGGACAGGGAGGCACTATTCCCGCGCTGCCCCGGCATGGACCCTCAGGGACCCTTGGGGACTCGGTGCCCCAGAGGAGGGGGGAGTTTTTGGGGCGTGGCTCGCCCAGCGCGTGCCAGGCCGGCCGAGCGCGCGGGGTGCCCTCGGGCTGACCGTGGCGCCCGCCCGCACGCAGGCGTGCTGGAGTACATCCGGGAGATGCGGGAGCTGCTGCACAACCTGCAGAGCCGGATCCAGAGGGCCAAGCAGAACGTGGAGAACATCGCGCAGGCCATGCTGGTGGGCACCGGGGTGCCGGCGGCGGCGGGGCCCGCGGGGGGCAGAGGAGGGGGGCAGCCTCCCAGAGGAGGGGGATGCGCTGAGGCCGTCGTCTGCCTGTCCTCCGAGACCCCGACCGGCCGGCTCTGGGACCCAGCACCCAGGGCCCGTCCTCTCCGAGAGCCTCGGACAGACAGATGGGGGCGAGGCCGGACCAACCTCGGCCTCCAGACGCCCCCTCACCTCCGCCCCCGCCCCAGGACTGGTCGGCCAACCCCATGTTCGAGCGGAAGGACAACAAGAAAGAGGCGCTGCTGGACCTGGACGGGCGGTTCATCAACCTCAACAAGCGCTACACGGCCGTCAAAGAGGCGGGCGTCAAGATCCAGGCCATGGTGGCGGTGAGGCCCGGTGCCCATGGCAACGGGGCCGCTGGGCCCGCAGCCCGCGCCCTGGGACCCCTGACACGTGTGGCGAAGTAGCGGACCCCCCACTCCCGCCATCTGTAGCCCCCTGAGGCCCAGCTCTCCTGCTCTGTGTCCCCCCGCCTGCGCTCCAGCGGCGAGACCCATGCCCTTCCCTGCATGGAGCGGGTGTGGCCAGGGACACCCTGCCACCCGGTCCCCGGACGGGTCTTCAGGGGTCGGTGACCTCCCAACCCGGCGGCCCAGCCTGCGGGCCTGAGGCTCACTGAGGAGGCGCGTGCCCGGCCTGGCGGTGCCAACGCACCCCGTGGGGACTGCAGTGGGGGCACCTGCTGGCCGACACGCTCCCCCCACCTCGGTCCGGGCGTCCACGGCCCGGCTGGCCTGGTGCCTGGGGTCTCTGCTGCCTGGGTTCCCTGGCCCTCGGCGGCCGTGGAGTCCAGCTGGCGCTTTGGTGGAGAAGCACCGGGTGTCGGGAGGGGGGGGGATGGGAGGGGCGGGGGCACAGGCCGGGCGCCCCGCGTCCTGGCGGGCACTGGCGGGGAGGGGACCGCCAACCGCGGGGTCTGCCGGCAGGAAAACGCGGAGCTGTTCCGGGCGGTCACCACCAGCCAGTCCTGGAAGGACTACGTCATCTATATCGACAACATGGTGCTGGAGGCGTTCGAGAACTTCATCCGCATGTCGCTCAGCTACCTCATCAACAACATGGTGCAGGACGTGAGTCGCACACGCGGGCGATGGGCATCTGTGTGTCTGTGTGCGTCTCCATGTGCGTGCTGGGATCTCCGCCCCTCCCACCCCCGCCAGGCCCCCTTCCTGTGTCCTGCATGGGCCTCCTCCCTGATGGAACCCAGAGAGATGGGACCCGTTGTCCTGGCCCTGAAACACGCTTCTTTTCCTTTTTTTACTACTTGTTTTTTGTGTTTTTTAAAATATATATTTTATTGATTTTTTTTACAGAGAGGAAGGGAGAGGGATAGAGAGCTAGAAACATCAATGAGAAAGAGAAACATCGATCAGCCGCCTCCTGCACGCCCCCTACTGGGAATGTGCCCGCAACCAGGATACATGCCCTTGGCCGGAACCGAGGCCGGGACCCTTCCGTCCGCAGGCCGACGCTCTCCCCACTGAGCCACACGGGTTTCGGCTATTGTTACTTGTGTTTTTCGGTTCATCCTCATCTGAGCACATTCCCACTGATATTTGGCGGGGGGAACGGGGTGAGGAAGTGGACAGACAGACAGACGCATAGACTGGTTGCCTCCCGTGCAAGCCCCCCTCCAGGGCCAGGGGGGATCGGGCGTGTAACCGAGGTGCGTGCCGTGCCCGGTGGGTGAGCCCAAGTCTGACACTCTGTCCCCTGAGCCACACCGCCAGGGCCGTTTTTACATCTGGGGAAACTGAGGCCTCAGCTCGCAGGGAGCGGACACGGGCTGTGCGCGGGGCACCTCCGGCCGCCGACCGCCCCGTCCCGCGGAGGCCTCTCGGCGGCTCCCGGCCCTGGGCCCGCGGGAGGCATACTCTCCGGGTGGTGTTCCCTCCCCCCCTCCCCCAGGCGGGCCCTGAGGACCAGGCGGGGCATGGACTCCGGGCGCTGACCCCCGCCCCGGCCGGCCCCGCAGGAGAACGTGGCGCCGCTGTTCGAGATCCGCATGGAGCTGGGCCAGGAGGGGCTGGTGTTCTCGCCGTCGCTGGAGGTGGGCGACGACAGCGGCTTCCTGTCGCTCATCGAGAGCCTCATCAACGACGTCTACAACGTGGCCAAGCTCATCCCGCGCCTGGCGCGCGGCCGGCTCAACTACAAGGTCAGCCGGCCTCCCGCCCCCATTCCCACTTCCGCTCCCACTCCGGGCCCCGAGGGTTCCCCGTCACCTCGCGCCCACCCGACGTGGTTCTGGGTGCGACCCGGGGCCCCGGGACGGCGGGGGGTTAGTGGGGAGACTTCCCTCTCCCTCCGCCAACCTATTCCTTCCTCTTAAAGTGCCCCCCTCCTCCGTGGGCCTGGCCGGCGCTCCCCGATGCCCGCCCACCACCCCCTTGGGGTGCCCAGCGTGTGCCTGGCCCCCTCCCAGTGCCTCTCCCCTCCTGTGACGTGACCCCGCGATGCCCTCCGCACCCGGCACTCTCACACTCGGGGACCCCCCCCCTGCTCCCCACCCACGGGCTCTAAGCGCCATGGGCCCTGTGCCTGAGGAAGGACAGCCGGGCGGGGCTCCGGGCGACCCCCGGGCACTGAAATGGGGCTCCCCTCGGGGCGTGTCTGTCGGAGCGCTGACTGTGTGACGGTAAAACCAAAATGTGGGAAAGACCTAAATGCGCCCGGCCAGCCGGCTGGCTCAGGGCTGAGCGTCAACCTGTGAGCCAGGAGGTCAGGGTTCGATCCCCGGTCAAGGCGCAGGCCTGGGTTGTGGGCTTGGTCCCAGTGGGGGGCGTGCAGGGGGCAGCCGATCCACGATTCTCCCTCATCATGGATGTTTCTCTCTCCCTCTCCCGCTCCCTTCCTCTCTGAAATCAATATATACATATATATACATATATACACATATATATACACACACACATATATATATACACACACATATATACATATACATACACACACACACACACACACACACACACACACACACATATATAGTAAAAGTTAACAGCCCTAGCCGGTTTGGCTCAGTGGATAGAGCGTCAGCCTGCCGACTGAGGGGTCCCAGGTTCGATTCCAGCCAAGGGTACAGGCCTGGGTTGTGACCTCGATCCTCAGTGGGGGGCGTGCAGGAGGCAGCCGATCCACGATTCTCTGTCATCATTGATGTTTCTCTCTCTCTCTCCCTCTCCTCCCTTCCTCTCTGAAATCAATAAATATAATAAAAAAAAACATTTAAAATAAAAAAAAAGACCGCGGTGCCCAGCAGACAGGTGCGGTCACAGACCCCGCCCACCCTCACCAAGGCGTCTGCGTGAGGCACGCCAACGAGCGGGGGGCCAGGGTGCCGGTGCCTGTGGCTGAGCGCCCGTCGGCGTGTAGAACCCGGTGGCTCTCCTTTACCCGACAAAACCCTGCCTTTCCGAGGCGGCCGGGGTGGCGGGCGGGCGGGCAGGCAGGCCAGCGGGGGGCCGGGGCTTCCTGCATCACCGGGACGCGACGGCAGGCGGGCAGGCTGCTCACGGAGACGCCCTCCCCCCCCGCCCGCCCGCAGTCGGACCTGGAGGACAAGGGGGACCTGATGGAGATGCGGGAGGAGATGTCCAACCTGGTGATGGGCGCCATGAAGGAGGCCGAGGAGTTCCAGGACTCGTTCGAGCGCTACTCGTACCTGTGGGTGGACGACCTGCAGGAGTCCATGCGCACCTTCCTCACCTACGGCCGCGTGCTCACCATGGAGGACCTGGACCTGCGGCCCGAGGAGCTGGTGGCCAAGTCGCCGCCCACCCTCACGCAGTTCCAGCAGCAGGTGCGGGGGGAGGGGGCTTGCCCCCCGCCCGCCCGCCCCTCCATTCCCGGCCCTGTCCCTCCCCCGGGGGGTGTGGGGGCCGTGGGGGGGAAGAGAGCCGGGTCCTACGATGTTTGGGTGTCGGTCTTGTTCTGCTGAGGCCCACCCATGAGGAGGCAGGTGCCCCTGCAAGAAGAGCCTGTGGCTCGCAGTTCCAGGGGGTGGGGTGTCCCGGCCGGCCCCTCCCAGGGCCACACGGGGAGCCCCAGAGCCCAGTAGCCTGCACGGGGAGGCATGCGTGCGGGAGAGGCTTTACCGCAGCTTCTGCAGTGGGGAGGAGCGGAAGGCAGAGCAGGTTGCGTTGGGCGGGCTGGCTCCCTGGGACCGGCTCTCCGGAGCGGGACGGGCGGTGCCACCGGGCAGTGCCCAGGCAGCCGGCAGCCGGCGAGCGCAGCCCGTCTCCCCGCCGCGCAGATCGACTCGTACGAGCGGCTGTACGAGGAGGTGTCGCGCTGCGAGAACTCGCAGGTGTTCAGCGGCTGGCTGCAGTGCGACTGCCGGCCCTTCAAGCACGCGCTGCTCAACACCATCAAGCGCTGGAGCTTCATGTTCAAGCGCCACCTGAGCAACCACGTGGTCAGCAGGTGGGCGACCCTCCCCCCTCCCCCCATCCCCCAAGGTCCGGTCACCCCAGCGGGCAGGCGGGGGCGGGGGAGGGTGACGGTGCGGCCGAGAGGCTGGCAACCCACCACGGGGAGGTGGGGGAGCACCTGGCAGCCAGGACGCTCCACTGCTCCCCCCTGCACTCACGGGGTCCGGGTGCTGGGTGCCGGGTGCGAGGACCCCTCAGGAGCCCAGAACCCCCGGCCGGGCAGCCTGGCAGGTGGCGAATGTCCCAGTGAGGGTGCAGCAGTGGGCGGTGGGGAAGGTCCCGAGTGCAGGGGGCTGAACGGAGGGCCTCCCCAGGCCGAAGGAGCAGGTCGGGAGGGAAGGGGGGAGACGTGGGCGAGGGCAGGTGGGGGCGGCCTGTCGCGCGAGCCGGGCTGGCGGGGGGGGCGCCGGGCACAGGTGCCGCCTCGCCCGCAGCCTCGGGGACCTGGAGGCCTTCATGAAAGCGGCCAGGACGGGGCTGAAGACGGCCGTCAAGGAAGGGGACTACGACGGGCTGGTGGAGGTGATGGGGCACCTCATGAAGGTGAAGGAGCGGCAGGTGGCCACCGACAACATGTTCGAGCCGCTGAAGCAGACCATCGAGCTGCTGAGGACGTACGGCGAGGAGATGCCCGAGGAGATCCACGTGAAGCTGCAGGTGCCTGGCCGCCGGGGTCTCTGTGTGCGGGGCGGGGAGGGAGGGGGATGGAGGCTGGGGCCCTGGTGTGCGGGGCAGGGAGGGGGACGGTGGCCGGGGCCCCGGTGTGCGGGGCAGGGAGGGCAGCCAGGGGCCCGGCCGAGGCCAGAGGAGGCCGTGGACCGGACCTCCTGTTGCAGACCCGGAGGCACAGGGGAGGAGCTGCAGCAGGCCAGGGCCATGCCATGCTGAGGACTGGGCGTGTATGTGTGTGTGGCCGGTCCCGGGGGCTCTGGGTCTGCCGTCGGGGTGGGGAGCTGCGGGAAGCGGGGAGGTACAACGGGGTAGAGGTGCGCCGCCGTGGACAGGACCCATCCGTCCGTCGTAGAAGGTGAAACCACGGCCGTGTGTGGGCAGAGTCTGTGGGCGAGAAATTGTTCTTTAAAGCGTTTGCTGGTTTTGAGTGCAACCTTCGCCCCGGTCCGCTGAGCCCGTAAAATAGAGCAGTTCGCCTGCCTGCTGAAGCCGTCCCGGAAACGGGCGACGGGCAGGGCGGTGGCTGCGCCGGGGGGGACAGGGTGTGTGGCTGACAGCAGCGGTGACAGAGGCAGTTCCTTCTCGGGGACAGCCCTGTGAGGGCCGGGGCCGCGGCTGCAGGAATCCGTACGCTGTGCACACGTGCGTGAAGACGCGTGCACATGCACCGCACGGCGCCCACGGGCATGCACACACACAGGGGTTCAGGTCACCCGGGCGGCCTTGGGGACCGGGCAGTGGGCAGGCCGCTCCGGGGCGGGTGAGCGTCCCCGCCGGGAAGCTGGCGGAGAGCGGGAGTAGGAGCGCCCTGGCCTTGCCCGCTAGGAGCTGCCCGAGCAGTGGACCAACACCAAGAAGCTGGCCATCCAGGTGAAGCAGAACGTGGCGCCCCTGCAGGCCAACGAGGTCAACATCCTGCGGAGGAAGTGCCAGCAGTTCGAGGTCAGGGCCCGGGGGGCGGGGCTTCTGGCGGGGGGCGGGGCTCCTGCCGAGGGGGGC
>PVJN01042315.1:0-18311 GCA_004026805.1 Lasiurus borealis | reverse complement strand
CACCCCCGGCCTCTGAGTCCCCGTCTGCTCAGTGGGCTGAGCCAGAGGGTCCCGGGGGCCCCTGGGTCTCTCTGGGCCCTCTGTGGGCTGGGGGTCCTCTGTAGGTGAGGCTCCTGCAGAAGGTGGCAAGGCTGCCCCAGGCAGCACCCCTCCCCAGCTGACCCCTAGCATCCCCGCCCCTCTCCCTGGAAGCCACCATGGTCCCAGGGACTGTGTGTGTGTGAGTGTGTGTGTGTGAGTGTGAGTGTGTGTGAGTGTGTGTGTATGTGAGAGTGTGAGTGTGAGTGAGTGTGTGTGTGTGTGTGTGTGTGTGTGTGTGTGAGTGAAGGACTCACAGCTAACCCTCCTCATTACAACCTCTGAAAAGCTTTTCCACCAGGAATGAGTCCCAGGTTCCAGACAGCAGGGGTAGGACAGGGTGGATGGAAGTGGCACTGGGTCAGGCTGGGCAGGAGCAGGAGGGGGGTGGACTGGGTGGCACTGGGTCAGGCTGGACAGGAGCAGGAGGGGAGAGTCTGGGGGGGGCTGGGTGACAGAAGAAACTTGCTGCTTTTTAAGCACAGCGCGGCCAGGCGTTGCTTGCACAATCACAAGAAGTAAAAGAAAAGAGCTTTAAAAGCCAAACTCAAACTCAAACAGTGAAAAGGCAGAGGCCACAGAGCCGTCAGGCAACTCCCCCCTCTGAGCCTCACACCCCAGAGCCACCCAGACCCCCCTGTTCGAAGCCCAGCTCCAGGCTGTCCCTTCACCCTGGGCCTGTGGTCCCCGCGGGAGCCTCAGTCCTTCCTTCCTCCCCCTCCCATCTGGAGGCCGGGTCCTCTCCCCCCCCCCCAGCTTCCGGCTCCCAGCTCCCAGCTCCCAGCTCCGCTCCCAGCTCCACTCCTGGCTCCCAGCGCCTTTCCCACGCGTGGACAAGCTCCGCCCCTTGGAGAAGCTGCGGGAGGAGCTGCGCCTGTCTTCTCCAGCCTCCCGGCCCCTCTCTGCCCCACAGACACAGGCCTCACCACATCCTGCGGGGCAGCCTCTGTCAGGAGCCTGCTGTGCGGCTGCGACTGGCTCACAGCTGCCTCTGCACGCCCTTCTTGCCCATCTGCACCGCCCCCCCGCCCGTGGCCCCGGTGGAACCTGGAGGGCCAGCCCCCGTCCTGCCGCCCACCTGTGAGCACCTGGCTCCGGTACCCACACGTCTCGTCTGGCCAGAGCAGCCCCGCATCTGCCAGGCCTCCCGGCACTGGCATGCTCACTGCTGGGCGCCACAGGCCTCAGTTTCCCTCTCTGGCAGGTGTGCCCAGGTACAGGTCAGTCCCCGCCCCTGTGCGGGCCATTGCGCACCCCAGCACTGAGTGGGTGCTGAGGGCCAGCTTCTGAGGGTTCTGAGGCCGCTTGGTGTCTCGCTGGCTTTGGGCAAAACACTCACTCACTCACACTCTCACACACACACACACACACAATGGCCTGGGCTTCCTCCCCTAGAATGGGCCTCCCGCCTCCCCGCCCGGCTGGCTCCCAGGAGTGGGCGCAAGAGGGGGTGTCCGCCGCTCCCTGCAGCTCTGCTTTCCCCTTCCCCCCACATGCCCTGGGCTGGGTGAAAGGGGATGGAGGTGGGACCGGACGGGGGGCGGGGCTGCCAAGTCTCTCTCCCTCTCTCTCTCTCTCTCTCTCTCTCTCTCTCTCTCTCTCTCACACACACACACACACAAACACACACACACCCGTCTTGCACGCACACGTCTCGTCTCCCCGTGGCCCAACCAACGCCCGCCCCACGGACTTGGCGGCCTCCCCTCGGTCTCCCCCGGGACCTCCACCTCTGGCCTCAGGTTCCCCCCGGGGATCGCGCCCTCGAGGGGCCCCTTGGCTCGGGTTCCCAGGGCGCCCGGTCCCCACTCACCAGCGCCGAGGACTGGCTCCGGGAAGGGCGCTGCGCAGCGGGAAGTGGCCGCCCAAGTCAGCCCGGCCCGCCCCGCCCGCCTGAGGCAGTGAGGCCCGCCCGGCCCCGCCCGGCTGGCTGGGAGCCCGGCCGCGCCCTCTGGCTGCCGCCGGCGGGGACGGGACCCGACGGGACGGGCCGGCCTGGGAGCTCCCTCCTCTCCTCTCCGGGGCGGCGCCCGCAGGCCACGCTCCGCTCTCCTCCTCCCACAGGCCCAGCCGCGGCCCCGCTGACTGAGGGCGCCTCTCCAGAGCTCCCCTTTCCCATCTGTAAAATGGGTCAACAGAGGTGGTGCTCAGACAGGGGAATTGCATCGCTTGAGGACAAACCCTGAACCCCGACCTGCACAGAGGCTGGCCCACCGTCTGGAGGAGCCCCTCCTTTAGCTGTTTCGGGGTGGGTGGGAGGGAGGCAGCCTCACCCTCCTCCTGGCGCTGCCCTCTGGCTGGGACCTGGGCCCCATGTCCTGTCTGGAAGGTGGGCGCAGGCGGAGGGACTGAAGAGCCTAGAACACCAGCCTGGCAGAGCCGGTGCCCGGTGAGCGGAGGCTGCAGGCTCACAGCCCAGAGGGGCGTCCAGTTCCCAGAGTCACCCCGATGGCACCCACAGGCCCAGTCCCGGGCCCTGGGCACCCCTCCCCACCTCAGCCGTGTTATCCCTGCAGCCTGGCCATCCGGCGGGGGCTGACCTGGGTGGCAGAGGGCAGAGCCGGGAGCCCGAGGACTCACCGCCGCCCACACTGTCCCAGGGAAGGGAAGCCACACCCCTCTCCCTGGGCTCAGGGGCTCAGGGACTCGGGGGTGGGGAGGGCTCCTGGGCCAGGTCCACTTCCCAGCCCTGGCATTTTGCCCCGTGGGCCTTCCACCTTTGGCGGCTCTGGCACAGTGACGGGGATACTCCGGCTGCTCCACCCACCGCTGCCTGGGGGTTTAAAGAAATGAAGGGATCTGCCCCAGGCACTGCGCCTCCGCCCCCAGCGCCGCCAGCCTCGCCCGCCTCCCTCCTCCGAGCGGAGGTGCCCGGGGCTGGGCCTGGTGACACACTTTCCTCCCCAAAGACCCGTGGGAGGGAGGGAGCGTGGCTTCCCTCCAGCCTCGCCCCCGTGGCGAGCAGGCTCCAGGCCCGCGGGGCACCAGGAGAGAGGCTGAGACTGCCGCCCCTACTGCTCGTTGCAGAGGGAGGGCGGGCACAACCCTGGCCCTGCCCTCTCGGAGTTAACAGCCAGGGGCTCTGCCACCCAGGTCAGCCCCCGCCGGATGGCTCGGCTGCAGGGATAACGCGGCTGAGCTGGGGAGGGGTGCCCAGGGCCCGGGGCTGGGCCTGTGGGTGCCATCGGGGTGACTCTGGAAATGGAGGACCCTCTGGGCTGTGAGCCTGCAGCCTCCGCTCACGGGGCACCAGCTCTGCCAGGCCCAGTTCTAGGCTCATCAGTCCCTCCCCCTGCAGTTCCGGGGCCTCCCCAAGGCCTGGGCACGGCCGTGCACGTCCGGTGTTCTGCCCGCCTCCCTCCCCTCCATCCAGCTGCCCCACCTGCCCCGAGAGCGGCCACAGTCTCGCTGGCCCCCAGCCCTTCCACGCCCTTCCACACCCTTCCTCTACTCAGAACCCTCCGTGGCTCCCTCTGCCTCAGGCACCAGCCCAAGCCCAGTGCCTGGCACTCAGGGCGCTGCCAAGCTGAGGGTCAAGCCGGCTACCCACCCCTCCCCGCCTCCTAGCCTTTGCACACGCTGTTCCCCTGCCCGAGTGACCCTCCCCTCCCCAACCCCTCCCCCTGGATGTCTCCAAGTCTGACTGCTCTCCAGTGTCACCCCAGGGAGCTCTTCCAGAACCCCGACTCTGGGCACCCTCCCCTCCCAGTGGGCCGTGACCTCTGAACTCCACGGCACTGAGCCTGGGAGCGTCCTTGGGCACTTGTCATGTGCCAGTCTCGTGGGACATAGGTATGGAGCACCTGGCTGGTGGGCACTTGGCTAAGAATGCAAAGGTGGGGATACCGGTCCCTCGGCGCCATGAAGATGGGGTCCCCCAGCCGCCACGGAGCTGCCGAGAGGCTGAGGCTCTTCTGTGCCCCAGCCTGCGGGTGCCACCCATTCTGTGCTCCCGGGAGGAGGCTGTGAGGCGTGTGCCTCCGGAGTCCGGCATTCCACGACGCTCCTCTCTGTGCGGCCGAGTCCACCCACCATGCCAGCACGCAGGGCCCCTTCACCCAGGAGACCCAGGCCCTTTGTTTTCCAGGAATGAAATAAAAATACAATGTCTTTCCCTCCCTTCTGCACTTCTCTGTCCGGACCGCAGTGACTCAGTGCCTGGGTGTCCTGGCTGGTCTCACTTCTTTTTTTAAAGTATGTTTTACTGATTTTTCACAGAGAGGAAGGGAGAGGGAGAGAGCGCTAGAAACACCGATGAAAGAGAGACATCGGTCAGCTGTCTCCTGCACTGCCCCACAACCAAGGCACATGCCCTTGACTGGAATGGAACCCGGGACCCGTGAGTCCGCAGGCTGATGCTCTATCCACTGAGCCACACCGGTTTCGGCATGGTCTCCCTTCTTTCCTCTCCTGCTTCTCTCGCTCGGTTCTCCAGAGGCTTTCCTTTCTGGGGTCTCCTCCGCGGTCCCCTCCCGGCTTTCTCAGAGTTCCTCAGTCTCCCTCTCCCGTTTGCATCTCCAGGGGTTACTCTTCTTTTCTTTTCTTTTTTTAAATATTTTTTTAAAAATAATTTTATTGATTTTTTTACAGAGAGAAAGGGAGAGAGATAGAAAGTCAGAAACATCGATGAGAGAGAGACATCTATCAGCCGCCTCCTGCACACCCCACAGTGGAGATGTGCCCGCAAGCAAAGCACATGCCCCCAACCGGAATCGAACCCGGGACCCCTCAGTCCACAAGCTGACGCTCTATCCAATGAGCCAAACTGGTTTCGGCTTAAATATTTTTTATTGATTTCCTACAGAGAGGAAGGGAGAGAGATAGAGAGTTAGAAACATCTATGAGAGAGAAACATCAATCAGCTGCCTCTTGCATGCCCCCTACTGGGAATGCGCCTGCAACCCAGGTCCATGCCCTTGACCGGAATCGAACCTGGGACCTTTCAAGTCTGCAGGCCAACCCTCTATCCACTGAGCCACACCGGTCTTGGCTACTCTTATTTTCTGAATGCCGTTTTCTAAGGTAACTCCCTGTTCCTTTTTCACAGAGGCAGTGTCTTCTCTTACCTCCGTGGCAGTTTTCTTTCAACTCCGAACCTTAAGTGGTTTTTGTTTTCTGTTTGCAGGAGGGTTTCCTCAGAGGCCTGGGCGTCTCAGGGGCTGCTCATGATTAGGGGGAAAAGGAGGAGAATATAAGTCAATGGAAGGTATTGGTTGCTTTAGCGTCACTTGAAGTTGAACGTGGTGAGCCAGGTGGGAACTTCCGGGACTGTCAATACCTTCAGGATTTCCGTCGTGGATTGGTCAGATTCCCACGGTCCTCCACGCCCCTGCTGGAGCGGGGGGTCTGGCTCCGGGGTTCCAGGAGCTCCGTGGGGAGAACACTGGAGGCCGTCTCTCATTCGGCATTCAGCGCCCCCCATTTCGGCTAAGGACCCCCATCAACCGCCGTCCCTGGCATGCCCAGCCCTTCCAGAGCTCATCTCTGGATATTTGCTAGAACGGGGGAGAGGCATCACTTAGAGGCTAGAGAGAAGGAGGGGCCCCCAAAATCTAACTGTCCCTCAAAGACACCTCCCAGTGGTTCCCTTTCCTGTGGCCTTTCACCCCGTATCTGGAAGCAGCCTGCACCAGCTCCTGCCCGTTGCTGTTGTAGGAGTACGGGCTGGTCCTCGGCTCCACTGCCCGAGGGATCTGGCTGCTGGGAGCCGCTCAGCCAGGTCACACCGGTCCGCCCGCTTTCCAGCTTCCAGACACGCTGCTGCGGGCCCCTTCCTGTTCCCCCTGTCCCTGGGGATGGATGTCTTCACAGGATCCCTTCGCTGGGGTTTATGGGCTTCTGGAGGCTCCGTTCCCGTCTCCCCCTGAGACTCTCCTCCGTGTCTTTTATGATCACAGCATGGTTTTAGGTTCGCCGTCGTTCACTTAACTAATCTCCTCTCGGTGGGCATACAGCGTATCCCCACGTTTTCCTTGTCAAAAGCAAGGCTGCCACAATATCCCAAGAACTAGGGCCTTCATTCTCAGGACACACTCACTGAAGATTTGCTGACTCATTCTACCCCCATCTTTCTCATTATGAGGGGTGTAGTGAGTGAGTGTGAGAGAGAGAGAGTGTGTGTGTGTGTCCTTAGGAGAGGCGGGCAGGAAATGAGAGAGAAGCAAAGGGGGAGGTGTGTGCATGTGATTAGGGTGGGAGTCAAGAGATAGACCCTCTTTGACTCAGAAGCCAGCGAACCCCAATTTCCATTCCTCTTCTGTCACCCACTCTTAGAGCCTTTGTCTGCTCACCCATAAGTGAGGACAACAGTACCTATTCATCACAGGGTACCTGTGAGAAATCAAATAAGCGAATGTCTGAAAAATACCCAGGGCTTTGTTCAGTGGCACAAATACTTATTGGGTGTTTATTAAGGGCTCTGCACCGGGTCTGGTTTGCAGGAAACATTGTACAAGACAGCTGGTATCTAGCTTATGGCCCAGTGTGGCTGGGAGCATCAATGAAGTACTGAGACAAAGAATATGGAGGCGTTTTGAGCACTTTCAGGTGCCAGGTAGGAAGCGTGACTATTGCTCTGCTAGTGTTGTTTAGTCGATAAATACTTTGAGGGCTCACGGTGGCGCAGGGTCGCGTTTTAGTCTTTTCCGTGGGGGCTGAAGTCAGCGCACGGGTTGCTCTAGACCAGTGGTTCTCAACCTTCCTAAGGCCGCGACCCTTTAAGACAGCTCCTCATGTGGTGGTGACCCCCACCCATAAAATTATTTCCGTTGCTACTTCATCACTGTCATTTTGCTACTGTGATGAACTGTAATGTAAATATCTGTCTGATATGCAGATGTATTTTCGTTGTTACAAATTGAACATCATTAAAGCATAGGGATTAATCACAAAAACAATATGTAATTGTATATGGTGAAATATTTATTTCTAATGACAAATGAATGAAATTTTGTCTTGAATCGTGGTGTAGCATGGGCAACAGTCTTCCTAGGACAACAGTAAACTACATGGCTACACTGCTACACCGAGGAGCGGTGTGTTGGTTCCTAAGACCATGGGAAATAGGTGTTTCCCGATGGTCTTAGGCGACCCCTGTGGAAGGGTTGTTCCACCCCAAAAGGGGTCGCGACCCACAGGTTGAGAACCGCTGCTCTAGAGGTCTGCACGCAGCAGCAAAGAGTGGCCAGCAAGGCCGGAACCAAAAACTGCGGAACCTTTCTTCCCACCCCGGGTGCCCGGTCCGCCCGGGAGGAAATGCGTCAGGGACCGCGCCGCGCCGCGCCGCCGCAGTCGTGCATCGGTCGCCCGGGTAACGCGCGTGGGGCCGGTTCCTTAGCATGAGCGTCCGCGTGGCGCGGGCCCTGGGGGCCTGGGGCTGGGGCGCGGGCGGCCGCCGCGCCGCCTCCAACCTCCGGCCGCCGCCGCCGCCGCCGGGCGCCGTGGACGTGGCCGAGCTGCTGCGAGATGCGAGCACGGAGGCGGCGGAGGCGGGGCGCCGGGAGCCGGCGGCGCGGCAGCCGCCCGGCCGCTACTCGGTGCTGCTGTTCCCGGGCCAGGGCAGCCAGCTGGTGGGCATGGGCCGCGGGCTGCTGCGCTACCCGCGCGTCCGCGACCTCTACGCCGCCGCCCGCCGCGTGCTGGGCTACGACCTGCTGGAGCTGAGCCTGCGCGGCCCGCAGGAGGCCCTGGACCGCACGGCGCACTGCCAGCCCGCCGTCTTCGTGGCCTCGCTGGCCGCCGTGGAGAAGCTGCAGCACCTGCAGCCCTCGGTGAGGCCGGGCGCCCCCGCGGGGACTCGCTGGGCTGGGGCTGAGGGCCGCTGCCGTGCCGGGCGCTGTGCTGGGCGCCGGAGATTCAGCCGTAAACAAACAGACACACACCAGGGACCCCTGCCCTGGGAGAGCGTGCATGCAGGGGAGGGAGGCGGGGGATAGGGATAATGCACTCTGCACATTGCATGGTGTCTTAAACGTAAGTGCTGCAGGAAGGAAAGTAGAGCGGGGGCTGGTGTCAAGGACCCGGTTGCTGTTTGTTTGTTTTTTTTTAAATATATTTTATTGATTTTTTACAGAGAGGAAGGGAGAGGGATAGAAACATCGATGAGAGAGAGAGACATCGATCAGCCGCCTCCTGCACGCCCCACACTGGGGAGGTGCCCGCCACCGAGGTACATGCCCTTGACTGGAATCGAACCTGGGACCCCTCAGTCCGCAGGCCGACGCTCTATCCACTGAGCCACACCGGATTCGGCTGGGTTGCTGGTTTAAATGATCCTTAACAGTTTGAGCACTAAGTGAATTTGGGAGGGTGGAACATGATCCTTTATATATACATACATACATACTATATATATATATATATATATATATATATATATATATATATTATTGGTTTTCTACAGAGAGGAAGGGAGAGGGACGGAGAGCCAGAATCAATGGTGAGAGAGAAACATTGATCAGCTGCCTCCTGCACACCTCCTACTGGGGATGTGCCTACCACCATGGTACATGCCCTTGACCCGGATCTAACCTGGGACCTTTCAGTCTGCAGGCCGACGCTCTATCCACTGAGCCACACCGGCTTCGGCAAGGAAACATCATCCTTAAAGATCATTGAGCATACGTCTGAGGGTGTCACTTCACTTGCAGGTGTGAATTGATTGTTCTTTTTTTAAAAAATACGTATATTTCTTTATTGATTTCAGAAAGGAAGGGAGAGGGATAGAGAGATAGAAACATCAATGATGAGAGAGAATCATTGATGGGCTGCCTCCTGCATACCCCCCACTGGGGATCGAGCCCACAACCTGGGCATGTGCCCTTGGCCGGAATCGAACCTGGGACCTTTCAATCCGAAGGCTGACGTTCTATCCACTGAGCCAAACCAGCCAAGGCTGATTGCTATTTTTATTTAACTCTATCAAGACAGTAAGTCTTCCCCTAGCTGGTTTGGCTCCTTGGAGAGAGCTTCGGCATGCAGACTGAAGGGTCGTGGGTTCAATTCCAGTCAAGGGCACGGTATCAGGGTGTGTGTGAGAGGCGATCCATGGATGGGTCTCTCTCACATTGATTTTCTCGCTTTCTCTCTCTCTCACTCCCTCTAAAAACCAATGGAAAAGTATCCTCGGGTGAGGATTAACATCAACACAAAAAGCCCAGCAAATGTAAAGCTAGTACTTTCCACCCTCACCCAATTTCACCCTCACAGCCTGTGAGGAAAGTACTGGCAGTGTGTGGCTGAGGAGAGGAGACTCGGAAACGAAAGGCAGCAGCTGGGTGAAAGGCAGCAGCTGGGTGGTCCGCTGAGCTGTGATGGTAACATTCAGGGAGCGCTTCCCCATTAACTCACGCACTTCTCAGCGGCGGGGACCGGGCCCTGCTCCTTCCTCAGTTCACGGATGAGATAATGGGCTCAGAAACACTAGGGAGCTACCCCAAGCTAAGAATCAAATCCAACCCGGTGTGGTGCTGGAAGTCCTTTTTTTAAATATATTTTATTGATTTTTTTACAGAGAGGAAGGGGAAGAGATAGAAACATCCATGAGAGAGAAACATCGATCAGCCGCCTCCTCCTGCACGTCCCCTACTGGGGATGTGCCCGCCACCAAGGTACATGCCCCCGACCAGAATGGAACCTGGGACCTTTCAGTCTGCAGGCCCACGCTCTATCCACTGAGCCACACCAGTCTCGGCTGAAGACCTTCTTTACACTTCTATGCTTAGCCCCCTCTGGCTCGGTCCGGCCTGGGAGGCTGTCCAGGGCCGGGGCAAGAGTTGGAGGCGGAGCTTTGCCTGGAGTCAGCTGGGGCCTTCGCCTGCCAGGGAAGTTCCTCACCAGGAAAGGGCCCGGGTCGGCGAGTGTGGTCTTAGAGCTGGAGCCCCAGGCCCGCCCCGCCTGGCTCCCGGGCCACCGCCAGCTCTCCGGAGCAGAGCCCGACCGCGCCCGAGGACAGGCCTCACGCTGTGCCTCTGTCGCTGCAGGCCATTGAGAACTGCGTCGCCGCCGCTGGCTTCAGCGTGGGAGAGTTCGCAGCCCTGGTGTTTGCCGGAGCCATGGAGTTCTCTGAAGGTACACAGAGGGTTTGGTGGGGCGCAGGGGTGTTGTCTTGCTGGGCTCCCTAGAGATGAGGGACATTGCCACCATGAGGGTGACAGAGGAGCATATAGATCGGGGTGACATGGGAACCAAGGGCCAGACTGCACCTTGATTCTCGTTTAAGCTGGGAGATTCATCAGGGTTTTCCTTTCTTTCCGTAGTCTCACAGAATCTGCATGCTTGCCTATCTTCCCCGCTCTCCTGTGCACTCTCCCTCCATCACACACACTTCAGTGCTTGTCCCACGGTAGACACTCAGTACAATTCACTGATTGGAAAGGAGGAAATGAATGTTTGATCTCGAGTTTCACTTCCTAAGAGTGTTGCTTCTAGGGAAAAGTTAGACATTTTGTTGACAGTTGGCCACTCTGGCCTGGGTACCTGGCTTGGGGCATGCTGAGTGCAGACAGGAATCGGAGTGAAGAGCCGTGGCAAAGGCGTGGAATAGACGTTTCTCCAAAGAAGATACACACATGGCCAATTCGCACATGAGAGGATGTGCCGCATTGCTGATCAGTGGGGAAATGCAAACCAAAACCACAATGAGCCCAGCTGGTGTGGCTCAGCTGTGGAGCATTGACCCACGAGCCAGGAGTTCACAGTTTGATTCCGAGTCAGGGCACATGCTTGGTTTTCGGGCTCGATCCCCATTAGGGTACGTGCAGGAGGCAGCCAATCAATGATTCTCTCTCATCATTGATATCTCTCCCTCTCCCTGCCTCTCTGAAATCAATAAAAGTATGTTTTAACAAAGCAACAAACCACAATGAGATACTACTTCACATCCACTAGAATGGCTTTTTTAAAATTTATTTTTATTTTTCATTTATTTTTGTTTTAATATATTTTTATTGATTTTAGAAAGGAACGAGAGAGAGAGAAACATCAGTGGTGAGAGAGAATCACTGAACAGCTACCTCCTGCACGCCCCCTACTAGGGGATCAAGTCTGCGACCTGGGCGTGTGCCCTTGACTGAAATCAAACCTGGGAGTCTTCAGTCTGCAGGCTGACGCTCTAGCCACTGAGCCAAACCGGCCAGGGCTCCACTCGGAGGGCTTTAATTTACAACATCAGTGACAAAAAAAGAAAGAATGAGTGTTGACACGGGTGTGAAAATAGGAACCTCCCACGGTGCCGTAACAGTGCAAAACGCCGTTGTGGAGAAGCGTGGTGCTTCCTCAAAAAGCAAAACATAGACTCACATGTGAGCCAGGAGTCCCGGAAGTCTGTCCCTAAGAGGAAAACGTGTGCACCCAGGAAAATGTGTGCACAGATGTGGATAATGAGCGGATAGGCTCATCATGTATCTGCCGGAAGATTAGGAGTGGAAAGGAGTGAAGCACGGATACAGGTGCTCAGTGAGGAGCCACAATGACCGCAGACTGTGATCCCTGCGTGTGAAAGGCCCAGAGACTGGGGTGGAGGGAAGGAGAGACTGCAGATGGTGGTTATGGGGTGTAGGGAAGGAGAGAGGAGTGATACCCGTAGCAGGTGGGGTGTTTATGGGATGGAGGAGAGTTTTGAAACGAGAGCTGGTGGTTGCACAGCATGAATACAAGTTCACTGCCTTGTACACTTGAACTGCTTACATTTTTTGTGAATTCACCTCAGTGTTTTTAAAAATACAGCACTATCACGGAAATAAAAAAGTTTCATATTTCCTACTTGCTAATAAAACTCTCATGTGTACATAGTTTTACATGTGAGTAATTTTCAGAATTAGCAGGTGTACATTCTGTGTTCAGTTTTCTCGACGTTTTGCATAGCTACTTCCTGGGTGCCTGCGTGGGAGGATTTCTGTGTTCTCTCTCCTGCGTGTGCTCTGCTACTTCCCGCCACAGACTCCTCTGCGTTCGCGGCCAGGAAGGGGGCTGAGAGCTCGTACAAACGCATGTCGGCGCCAAGTGACTGAGGACGGTAGAGACAGGGCAGGCCTCGCTCCCATCAAACCCAGAACTGGCCCTGGTCTGGTCAGGGACAGATAGTAGGTCCAGGTCACGACCACTGCGCTGCCTTGCTGTGTCCAGCCCTGTCCTCTCCCCTCTCCTGAGCCACGGAACCAGGGCCTGTGCTCTCGGGGCGGCAGTGCCGGATTTAGAATAATTAGTTATTGAAACTCCTGTAACTGTTTCTAGTTGGTGCGTTATTCCAAATACCTGCTGGCTCTTGTTTTTCCTCTTCAACGAGATTCCTCTTACATAATAAACTAATGAAACTCCTGCCTTTCACAGCAGTGCAGGCAGATGCGTACTGTTAGCCTCTGTACCGACTAAAAGTTTGACCTGGAAGGAGACCACGACTTGTCCAAAGCAACGTGGCCCGAACACCTGCCTTCCACCACACACCGGATCTCTCTGCAGTAGCCCTGTTGGCATTCTGGGCAGATCATTCATTGCTTTGGGGGTGCTTTGCATGTTGAGTAGCATCCCTGCCCTCTCCCCCCCAGTTTGTGACCATGAAAAAATGCCTCCAGACACTGCCCTGGAGGCAAGATCACCCCCGGTCAGGCCCTATGCCAAGCCAGCCTCCAGGCGGGAGCTCCCAGGGCCCATCTGTCCCGCCGAGGACAGCATGCTTCCTGGTGACAGCGGTACATACATCTCTGAGCCATAGGCACAGGCAGAACGATGGCCGTGTGCCTGGTGACAAATGCCGATATCCGTACCTCGCACACCGTGTGGCGCTGGTGCCATGTCCCACGTCAGAGCGTCCCTCCTACGTACGCTGACTTCCCAATGCACTTCTCACCCGCAGGTCTGTACGCGGTGAAAGTCCGGGCTGAGGCCATGCAGGAAGCCTCGGAAGCCGTCCCCAGCGGCATGCTGTCCGTCCTCGGCCGGCCCCAGACCAAGTTCACGTTCGCCTGCCTGGAAGCCCGGGAGCACTGCAAGACCCTGGGCATGGAGGACCCCGTGTGCGAGGTGGCCAACTACCTCTTCCCCGACTGCAGGGTCATCTCGGGACACCTGGAGGTGGGTGCTGACGGGAAGCCTCACCGACCCCGGTCCCGAGAGGAGGTGGGGTCTTCCACCCCTGAGCCCCCAGCAGCGTGGCGCGTGCTCTGCCCAGCCGGGGTCTTGGGAACGTAGGAGTGACAGCGATGCAGAGGAGGCCGAAGGCTGGGTGCCATCCCCGCTTCACACGTACAGGCAGGGACCTGGGGCAAACGGCCAGCCCACCTGAGGAGTAAAGGGTTCCCTGCAGAACATTCTGGGCTTCTCACAGCCTTGCTGTGTTGCCTCCGCCTGCCCTGCGTGCTCTGCTCTCCGATGGCTGTTTCTGCACCGCGTTAACCCTCCTGCCCGGACCTCCACTGGCCACTTCCCCCGAGGGCACTTTGAGCAGCTCCTCTATGACAGGCACTGAGGGCCCTGGCTACTGAGCCAGCTTCCTGCCACCAAAGAAAGGCGCTGGGGGTGGTGAGCCAGGTTCAGGGCACGACAAGGGCCAGGCTGTCACCCGTGGGCCTGCGGAGTGACACCCGACGGCAGTGCCTGGAGGAGATGGGCCAGGAGAGGGTGCCCGCCCGCCGCAGGCCGAGTGCAGACAGGAACCTGGGAGGGCTGCGGGCGCAGGCGCTGCTCACACGCCTTGTCTGGTCCTCCCGCCAGTCCTGGCTCTCGGCGCGGAGTCCGGGCTCAACCTCACACACGAGGAGCGGGAGGCAGAGGGCGAGTGCTTGGAGGCGGGGGAGGCGGCCCCGGGCTGAAGCCGTCTCACTCGAGTCTGTCCTGCACTTGACTGCTTAGAGTTTCCTCCCAGGCCCTGCCAGCAGCCAGGTGTCCTGTGTCTCCCGAGTCAGCGAGAGCCAGCAGGTGGCTCCCGTGACAAGATGGTGAGAGACCGGAGACCAGGCACAGTGGCTCCACGTTGTCAGGAAGCAGGCTGCTTGTCCTCTTCCACAGCCTGGGAGCGCAGTGCAGAGGGGCCGGGACCCACCCCGGGAGGCCTCTCCCTCGCAGGCCTGGGAGGTGGGCATCGTCCGGTGGCCCCCGAGTCCCAGGCGTGCCTTTCGGTTCGGTTGGAAGTGCGGGGTCTTCAGCCCAGGATGTAGAGCACCCGGCGCCTCTGCTGGACCAGCGCTGACCTGAGCGCCAGCCATGGGGGGGCCTGATGGGCCCACAGCGGTGACCCACCTGGGACTCGAGCTGGAGGAGTCGGAATCTCCACAGAGAGCACTGTGGGCCCCTGAAACGATGCAGGGTCCACACAGGGTGCTGTGTCACGGTCCTGTGTGGTGGAGGCCCCCTCATGGAGTCAACAGGCCTCTGTGCAGAGGCTGCTGGGGCTCAGCCCTCCGTGGGGGGTGAGGGGAAGGGTGGCCACGGACGTGAGGCACCGGGGCAGGCAGGGAGGCTGGATTCTGCCGCGGCGACGGCCAGAACCCCTCCATGGTCCTCACGGGTGTGGACCCCACAGGTGAGGTCCCCAGGATGGGTTAAGGGGTGCTGGGCTGGGTTCTACTTCACACTTGCCCCAGGGTTCAAGCTGCAAACAGCACGGAGGGCCAAGGGCGGGCAGGATACCCCTGCAGGGTGGGGCCCCCAGAGGTGCCGTGCCACCCAAAGCTAAGCTTCCTCCTGTGGGGACACAGGCTAGGTACCCTGTTACAGTTTCCCGGTGGACATGGATGGGCTTGGTCTTCCAGAGAAGGTCTGGTAACCCTTAAATAGCACTTGTTGGCCAAGCATGGTTCTCCTTAGCATAGCCCTTAACATTACCCCGTTTTATAGAGGGAAACTGAGGCACAAGAGGTCAAGTAAAATCTCCCCCAAGATCATGCAACCGCCAGGACCTTTTTCAGTTAACTTAGTCTTCCGGGGAGCAGCTGGCCAGGCTCTGAGCAGGCCCTGATGGTGATGGGTTTGGGGGAGCAGGCTGTGGATGGGGTTGGGGGAGCAGTCTCAGGATGGAGGAGCAGGCTGTGGATGGTGTTAGGTTCACAGGGGACAACAGACTGTTTTGTGCACAGGTCCCATAGAGGGCGGCCCTGGGCTATGTCCTGAGAGCAAAGCGTCTCTTAATATCTATTGTTGGCTCAGTAGATAGAGCGTTGGCCTGTGGACTGAAAGGTTCCAGGTTTGACTCCGGTCAAGGGCACATACCTTGGTTGCGGGCACCTCCCTAGTAGGGTGTGTGTAGGAGGCAGCTGATTGATGTTTCTCTCTCATTGATGTTTCTAACTCTCTCCCTCTCTGTGAAAAAATCAATAAAATTTATTTTTTTAAAAAAGAATATCTATTGTTAGAGACATTTGCCAGTAGGGTTGTTTGCGAGCAGCTCCTGGGTTAGGCCTGCTGGCCCAGAGGTCCGGCTGGGCTTCCGGAGGAGGGGGCCCAGGGAAGACCCTGCGCTGGGTATGAGCTGGAGCCTCCTGGGTTTTCACATTGGCGGTCACATGGTAACATGGAAACAGCCCTAGTAACATGACGAGGGGTAGCGGAATTGGATGGAGAACTAACACATTAGACAGACAGTGGTCACCAGCCCGTGGTCCGCAGACCACTGTGGTCCGTGAGGTCCCAAAGGTTGGCAACCACTGCATTAGGCAGTGCTTTTTAAATTATTTTCTTTTAACGGTTTTATGTTGATTTTTATTTTTAAATATTTTTGTTGACTTCAGAGAGGGAGGAAGAAGGAGAGAAAGAGAGAAGAAACATCAGTGATGAGAGAGAATCATTGATCGGCTGCCTCCTGCACACCCCACACTGGGATTGAGCCCACAACTTGGCCATGTGCCCTGACCGGGAATCGAACTGGCAACCTTTCGGTGCACAGGGCTGTGCTCAGCCAGCTGAGCCTCTTCGGCCGGGCTGTAACCAGACTGTCACACCCCTCCAATCTGGTCACTTCTCAGCAGCCTTTAAAGAGATGAAATTGTGCTTGTTTAGGGACGGAATGAGGTTAGAGAGCAAGTGGTTTGCCTGGGGCCACCAAGCTAGTGAATGACAGTGGCAAGATGGCATTCATTTCCCGCCTCAGGTCTCAGCCACACTGTGGTCGCCTGCCTGGGGGACCGGTGAATGGTCAGGTCCTGGGGGAAGGCCTTCTGGGGCACTGACTCAGGAGCCGCTCATAAATGAGGTGACTAGAGTCTGTCACTGCCTGTGTTTGCCGGATGGGGTGGGAGGAGCTGTGGATGAGCATGCTATGGATCCGTTGCTGTGATGGAGCCGTGCCGGCAGCTGGGTCTTTTCCTGAGCTCTGCTTGGCTTAACCTCCCTTTTCCTCGCAGGCCCTGCAGTTCCTCCAGAAGAACTCCTCCAGGTTCCACTTCAAGCGCACCAAGATGCTGCCGGTCAGCGGCGCCTTCCACACCCGCCTCATGGAGCCCGCCGTGGAGCCCCTGGCGCAGGTCCTGCAGGCCATCGACGTGAAGACGCCCCTCATCTCCGTGCACGCCAACGTCACCGGCAGCAGGTACACGCACCCCAAGCACATCCGGCAGCTGCTGGCCAAGCAGGTGGTCTCCCCGGTGAAGTGGGAGCAGACGATGCACGCCTTGTACGAGAGGAGGAAAGGCTCCGACTTCCCCCGCACCTTTGAGGTGGGGCCCGGCAAGCAGCTGGGCGCCATCCTGCGGAGCTGCAACCTGCAGGCCTGGAGGTCCTACAGCCACGTGGAGGTGCTGGAGGCCGAGGAGGCCGATGAGGAGGAGGAGGAGGGTCTCCGGTGACCGCGGGGTGGGGCGGGGGCCGCGGGGGACTGAGCTGGCCTGGCCTCCCCAGAGGAGGCTGTTCCTGCTGCTTCCTGTCCGGTCCCCGCCTGCCAGCGATGGGAGGGACGGTGTGACGCCCATAAAGCACATAAAGTGAGTATTTATACAGCACAGTCCGCCTCCTCTCGGCGTGTTCGATGCTGGGGAGGGACTGCTGAGCCTCCGTGTCGCTGGGAGGAACTGCTCTCCAGGCCAGTCGGCTGTGAGGCCCAGCTGCCCTTCAGTGGGGGGGCTGCGGGGCAGGGGACACCCCTGTGGAGCAGGACTTGCTCCCGTGGGGCTTTGGTGCTCAGTGGCTGCTCTGAGCGTGTCGCTTGTGGATGTGCAGAGTTGTAATCGGGTATGATCCGAAGCTGTCTGCTGGTTCTAGTTTCGGCCCCAGGGCCAGGCAATCCAGTTCCTACCTGTATGTCTGGGTCCCCCAGAGCCTTAATCACCACCACCCCCACACCCCCCCCACCCCCATGCTGGAGCTCAGAGGAAGCAGGAACTTCTAAGTCCAGTTCATGTGCTGGCCCTTTAAGAGGAACAGCTGGTTCTCCAGCAGCCTCTGTCACAGCCCCGATCCCTGCTGGTTTTCACAGCCTGTAGTTATGAGGGACCTAACTTCCTGCTCTGGGAGCCTGGGCTGGGGGGTCTGGTGTGGGGCTGGGACCACTTGCTCCTAACGGGGGGCCTCCGCAGAGACAGTCCCCCTCCTGATTACAGAAGTGGCACACGTGGGTGCTGGTCCAGCCCGTTTTGTGCCTCCGCCCCGCCCACCAGTGTGCTTTCTTGTGGACTTCATGCAGCCGGCTTTCATGTGGTCCCAAATGATGGCAGTTCTGCTTCAGTTGTAATGCTGATGTGGTTGTGGGAGGTGGGGAGTGCCGGCAGGCCTTTACCTGCGCTGCCATCTCGGTTCTCACTGGGAGGTTTTCGCTGATCGGAGACAGTGGGCAAGCCTGCCTGGGAATGAAACCTGTGTCTCAGATGCTGCTGATGGGCTGGCTCTTCAAATCCTGGAGGGGCTTCTGGTGTTCAATTCCAGTTTCTCAGCAGCGCCCTGCTGGCCTGCGGGTAGAACCAAAACCCCCCCCACCCCCCCCGCCGTGGGAACCCCAGCTTGTGGGCAGCTGTGCCGGCTCCTGGCCACTGTGACCCCAAAACACACTGTCTCCACAGCCCAGGCCGAGAGCCACTTCGGATACGCCGATTGTCCAGACATTCTGGACTGGTTGTGTTTTTTTTTAATACCTTCTTTTTTTTTTTAATATATATTTTATTGATTTTTTTACAGAGAGGAAGGGAGAGGGATAGAGTTAGAAACATCGATGAGAGAGAGACATAGATCAGTTGCCTCTTGCACACCCCCTACTGGGAATGTGCCCGCAACCAAGGTACATGTCCTTGACCGGAATAGAACCTGGGACCTTTCAG
>PVJN01042314.1:0-18311 GCA_004026805.1 Lasiurus borealis | reverse complement strand
GAAAGGAGCTAATGGTGAAGAAACTGGCAAATTTTCACTACATTTGATTAGGTTAAATGTTTCCATCCTTCGTGCATTTTTCACTCGGAGTCTGAATTGCTCCCTCTGAACAGCCCTGTCCTTATTTTTCATTTCATCTCCTCTGGAGAAATGAGTCATGGAGGCCACTATGAAAGAACTGGTGAAAATGGCGGAGAAAGGGAAGGGAATGAGACAGTATTAGAGTTTTTTTTTCTTGTTCTGTTCAGACACAATTATGCCTAGAAAATAATCTATTGAAATATGTAGACTAAAGTCTCTGAGCCTTTTCTTTTTTCCCCAGTTGAAATGACCCAAATTGGTGAATTATGTGAACTAAGATCCAGACTTTACCTGGATTTTACCAGATAATTCTATGAATGTCCACTTTATGGTACAGGACCAACCTCAGGTACCACATAGCATGCTTTCCCAGCCTCTTCTGGTCTGTGAGAGTTTCTCTTTCCTTTCCATGGCTTTCACCATCTTGATGTGATCATAAATTCCTAATTGGCCAGGACATGCTCCAGGCTTATAACTTTTATAGTAAAAAAGTTATGTTAGCCTTAAGCAAGCCCTGGCTAACATCTGGTTTAACACACTTTTGAAATAAGTAAAATCCCTTTCAAGAAAGCATATAATCTTGTTAACTATCCTGAAATCCAAATCCCGCCTTTCTTTTTCCTACCTTCATGTAATATTCCTTACCTTTGTTAACATAAAAACATTCAAACCTGTAAAGAATTTTTATGAGTTTATTTCAGCCAAACTGTCAACAAGTGCTGGGAAGCAGAACCTCAACAGATTGAGATAATGCTCCAGAGAATGGTGGGTTACATCTACATTTATACACTAGAGGCCTGATGCACGAAATTCATGAAAGGGGCTTGGCCCTTGCAGTGCCAGCTGCTTCTCAGCCCCATGACTCTGCTGCCATGTGACTCTGCAGCCCCACCCACTGGTCATTCTGGATGGTCGTTCAGCTGTCTGATCTAATTAGCATATTAGCTCTTTCTTATATAGGATTACATTCAAAGGAAGGGACTTAGGTGGGTTACATGAAATCCAATGGTGACAGAATAGAGAGGTGGGAGAAAGCAAAGCAGGGAAACCCCTGGGATTGGATAAAAAGTAAAATGACAGACACATACTTAGGTGGGTGCAGGAACAATTAACATAACAATGAAGAAATGTGTGGTATCTGTCCCTGGAGCTCAGGCACATTATGTTGTGCCACAAGAGGTTCCAGAAAAAGGGGAGTTACAAGTTACTCAAAAAGGGTATGTTATTATAGATACAAGAAGACAGATATGCCCAGTTAAGGTAAAGGTTGGCCTTGTCAGTGAAGATACCAGCCTAGGATGTAACTACCCACCATAACTGCTTTTAGTTAAAGCTTCATTTCAGACCATCCTTTGTAGTTACTTTAGGTCTCTGGTTTGCAACACTGCCATGCAGGCGTCCCCTGAGCTGGTCAGGTTAGCTTGTGACCCCTTTTGTCCACACCGTCTTTACTCCTTAATTTCAAACACATAAAAGAAACTGCAAAACTGTTATTCTATGAAACATTTGAGATTTTGCTTTTCGGCAACTGCCCATTTGGGCTCAAATAAACTCTTATAAAAATTCCCTACAGGTTTGAACATTTCTTACTCTGACAACTCAGCAATATATCCTGGAGAGTTTTACAATCAGTTCAGGGAGGACTTCCTCAATCTTTTTAATGGCTGCATTTCTTTTCATTGTATGGATATATGTACCCTACTTTATTTAAGTGTTCCTCTATTAATAAATATTTATACTGCTTTTATTCTTTTATTATTACAATCAATACTGCAGTATAAAATCTTGTACATATAAAATTTCTCACATGGCTGAAAATATCTATAGAATAAATTTTTTAGAGCTGAAACTGCTGGGTTAAATGGCATGTATACTTATCATCTTGATATATATTATTGTTTTCCACAAATGTTTAACAATTTATATGCTTTCAATAATCTTCAGAGAACTTCTGTTTCTCCACTTTCTCACTAACATATTAGTATGTTTGAAAACTTGTTTATTTTTACCTGACAGGTAGAAATTGCATTTCAATATAAAACTGCACATTTTTCACATGTTTAAGATGGAAGGGGGGTAGAATCTGCCACCCCACAATATGCCCCTTTGGCATTCGGATTATTTTGGCTGGTGATTTTTAAGAAATTGAAGATGTGACAGCACAGAAACTCATTTCTTTAATACTATTTCCCCCCTTAATTCAAATTAGCTTTGTCCAGTCTAATAGCACCATGACATACTGCACACCCCATCCCCTTAGTCATTAAGCCTCAGGACACCCAGATTCTGGGTAGCATGATATGGTCTTAGGAACAAAGCTTCAGGCCTGTTGACCACAGAAACAGAGTTTCAGTCAAACTAAAAATAACATCTTGACTTCAGTTGTGTTTCAGCTCCAGGCCCATGAAAGCAGAACAGCCCTACCCACCACACCCTCATAACACCAGACAGAAGGACTGACATCAGAAGCTGATACAATGATCAACTACTCTCTCTCCTGGCCCCAAACAATCCATAGAGCCCACTACCCCAACTCTCGTAGTCACCATGATTAATACTTTTTCCTGTATATAATCTGTCCCCATGTCTGCTCTGAGGGAGCCAGGTTTAGAGCATCTTTTCACCTGTGTCTCTGGGGTTGGTGCTATGTTTTAAATAAACCTCTACTTTCTTTGTTGCAAACGCCTGTTCCTGTTTTCCTGGGCTTTGATGTGTGCAGGCAAATGAACATCTTCAGTTTGGTAACAGAGATACAGGAGAAATACTGGAAACCAGGTACCAGTTACCAAGTACCAGTTAAATGTATCTTTTGGGAAGATACGTTTACATTTATAAGGGAACTCTCCATCTGTAAGGGTGTCTTACTCTATATCAGGAAGAAGAGGATGACCAAATCTCTAAAAATTCCTAATAATGGAAAAGGCCAGACTCAAGTCTGCATCACAACTACACCCTTGTTTACTGCGCTTTTCCTGGTAACCTCTGAAAACTGGCCTCCCCTACTCCAACCCACAAAAATCACCTGTCTTTCATATTTAGCTCCATGGTGTTTAAGGTTGTGGCTTGAGTTATTTTGGGGAGTTACTTAGTTTTCCTGGGTATCTCCCATATGTATTGGAGGTATGCATGTTACTAAACTGTTTATTTTTCTCCTGTTAAGCTGTCTTTAATCATCTTATTATGGGGAATGGGGAAGTTGGTGGGAGGGGTCTCAGCCAAGAGCCTAAAAGGGTAAAGCAAAAATTATTTTGCTTCCCCAATAAGATACATTGGCATATTCTCTTGCTTGAACTTAACCTTTTTTTATAGGTTGTGTAAAGAAGTTTTTATACATATCAGAAATATTCTCCCTTCTCTCTAATATAATTTTTAAAATATTTCCCCAGTTTGTGACTTATATTTTTGAAATGCTTATGTTGGGCCTTTCCATGGGGTGATTTTCTATTTTATGTAAATTATTGAGTTTTTTACATAATTAAATTTTGGCTTCTGAGGTTTATGTCACATTTGGAAGAATCTTACCATTCTAAGATTACTTAAAATTTTTTTCCTATGACTTTTCTAATTTTTTTATATATTTTTTCTTAGTGGTTTCACAAAATATTATGAACTTTTGAAGTAAATAAACATGGAGTTGATGTTAAAAATTATTTAGATTTTATGCAGTTTTTCATAATGGGATGTATTACACTTTGAAAATTCTCTTGCTGGACTCTTAGGTTTTCCTTTTGCTTTGATTCTATTTTGCAAAATTATAAATTTTAACATTATATAAGATCCCTGATATATCTATAATAATATTTTCAAGCATACTATACAAGTATACTATACACGGTTCCTACTACTATTGCATATACTAACAAATAGAGATGTAATCATATTATATTCATTAGAACAAACATGTTAATGAGAATATACATGTTTGCCAGGTTGAACTCTGGCAGCATGTATTACACTGAGGAGTATGCTAATACCTTAACAGAAAATTAGGAGTGGGCCTATGTCCTTTTTAGTCCTCTAACTTGAATAGCTTATTTTTGTGTGAATTTCTCAGGAGACCCAAGGTAAGTAAATTCTTACACTTGGATCTCAGTACTAGTCAATGAAGGTATTGTTTAGAAATTTATGAGAATATCTACATTTCTTTATTGATACCATATTTCCAGAAGCTGACTATATAAAAAGTGTCAAAAACAGCATGTCCAATAACTAGGCAGACTAGAGAACTGACAAAAGATGGTGAATTGATTAAAGATTGCTTCAAGCTAATAGCACAGATATGCAATATGCCAGCCACATCAGGATGATTAAATGAAAAAGAGTGAAAATGAGTTTTTCTTAGCCAGACTTTGCATCAGGTGCTTTTATTGCTCATGCTTGCTCACAAGTCACCATATTCTAGGTATGTCTTCATTGACTCATCTACTCTCATCACAACTAAAATGTGGCATTTCAAAGGACAGTATCAAGAAAGTGAGAACACAACACACAGACTGCAAGAAAATCTTTATACATTATATACCTGATAAGGGACTTGTATCAAGAATAAAAATAATGTTAAATAATACAATATTTAAAAAATTATGATTTTTTTTCAGAAAACGTAGCACTTCCTTAAAATGTTAAACAGTTACTATATGACCCTGCAATCTCACTCCTCGGTATATACCCAAGAGAACTGAAAATATATGTCCACACCAAAATGGTGCACAGATGTTCACAGCAGCATTATTCATAATAATCAAGTAATGGAAACAACCCAAGTGCCCATGAACTGGTGAGTAAACAAAACCACAGAGACAGAAGTAGATTAATTGATGGCCAGGAACTGCTAATGGGTATGGCGCTGCTTTTTGGCCATGGAGATTTACTCCTAAGTTTCTATCTAAAAGTTGGATAATTGTTCTTATGAGCTTTTGCTTGAGATGGACATTCAGACTACATCTCCTTCCTTTCCCTAGCATGTCCTACATTGCATTAAAAAGCACTATCTTTATTTTAAGAACCACATACTGAAAATAAGTTGTATCTTATTATTGGTGTTTAATTTGGCAAAATTTTTTGTTCCTTGTTAGCCATTATTAAACTATTAAAAGTTATAATCAAAGAACTCTTAAAATACACGTAGGTACGAATACAGGTATACCCACCCATATATACATATATATTAGTCTGTTATTCTGGAGAATCTTGACTATTCCATTATGTTTTTAGAGGAAAAGGGATTTATTTCTACTAGGTTTATATTCAACCTACTTGAAAGAAATTTATTTCTGAAGCAAGCTCTCACAAAATGCTACAACGTGTTGTCAGGAAAGATCAGCTGGTTGTCCTCAATTATTCCACAGGATGGCATTAATTATAGAATTTAGAATTGTTTAGGTATTCATTCCCAGTTCTATTTGTCCAGAAAAATCAAGAATTATGTATGAAAGAGTATGGAAAAAGTTTAGAAAGAAGAGCTTACTCTAAAACCACACTGTCTCACTAGACTTCTCTGTAAACCAGCCAAATGACCTTAATGGGTAGTCATGTCCTCCTTCAGTGTAACATCTCTGGACTGAGAAATCTTCAAAGATGGCCAAAGCTTAACCCATAATTAGTAAGAAAGAGGAACAAGTTATACTGTCTACACTAATAAAAGAGAAAGATGCAAATTTACCCTCACTTCACCATGCCTACCAGCCAATCAGGAGTGGGTATGCAAATTAACCTAATCTCCTCCATGGAGACTGACAGCAGGGAGGAGGCAGCTCCCAGCACGGCCTGCTTGGCTTTTCTCGTGGCTACCAGGGAGCAGGCAAGCGCGGCCCCAGGCAGCACCCAGCACAGCCTCAGCGACACAGGAGCAGTGAAGCACAGCTCACAGGCAGCACCCAGAACATCCTGCTTGGCTGTCGCAGTGGTGTGGAGCAGGCAGGACCCGCAGAGAGCAGAAAACCACAGGGAGTGGGCCTAAGCCATCAGTAGGACATCCTCTGAGGGCTCCCGGATTGGAGAGGGTGCAGATCAGGCTGAGGGACAAATTTCATGCACCCCATCCCCCATGCACAAATTTCATGCACCAGGCCTCTAGTTTGTAATGATATAAATCAGTTAGTCAATTATAGGTGGCTAGAGGCTCTTCGTATCTCATATATATAGATATCTGTCCTTGCTTCTCCTCACTCACCCACACACCAATCCTCTTCAGAGTTGATTGAGCACTATCACAAATGTGATGTTTATGTGAGTGCTTATGTGTCAGCAGTCTTTCACACATGATACCACATTGAAAAATATAAATGTCTACTCTACTGTAAAAGGCAGGTAATACCTGCACCTGAGAAAATCAACAATAAAAGTGATACTAAGATCTCAGATGATATAATGCAGTGACTAGAAGGCATCATTATATTGGTCTTCCTCATTTCAGAGGTCTTTGCTGGGTACAGGTCCAGCAGAGACATGCTAACACCCACAATGTCAGTGCCAGTGTACTTTCTAGGGATGGCCCCAAACATATTTACTTGCTGAAACACAAATGGAGATAAAGATATCACTCTTATATGTGACATCCAGAAAAGGTCTCCCAAATGAATACTGTACATATTCATTTATTCAATTGTTTGTTTGCTTGTTATCTATCTATGCATTTGATTATTCTATTATCTATCTATCTATCTATCTATCTATCTATCATCCATCATCATCTAAAAGCTTTGGCAACACGTATGCCAGAAGTCAATTCCAGCATGTCAGCAGGGCTGAATCATCTGGAGATGGCTGAGAGCATTTCCCCACACCTAAAAGATTTGCATAGATGATTGCTTGCTGTCAGATCTCTAAGGCCATTTCAATCTACATGTTATTGCCTCCTGCTGGCCAAACACCTGAACAGCCATAAGAAATTTTTCCAATCTGACAATAGATTCTATGTACTAAACCCTGGCCTTTGATGTGTATATCTATCTTGCCTTAGGACAGTCTGTGTTAATAAAAAGCAAAGAGTCCTGAGACAAGAGAGAACTTAGTTCCGCCTTCCAAAATTATGCTTTGTCTCTGGACCTTTTAATCATTTACACACAGCACCTTCTGCAGACTCTTGAACGCTTCTAGGTGCTGGATCAAGACAACCAGCAGCAATAGCAATTTTATAGAGTAGTAAGTGCATCAAAAACAATTGTTTTTGTGGCAGGATTAGTAGACGATACAGAAGAATATAATGTAGAATGTACATTTTCCTTTAATAGCAATCTGCCAAACTCCTATAATTATTTAGCAGATGGAGAGCACCGAGGGTGCTAAAACTCCACCAGTAAACCATTCTTCCATTATTTTAATATTTATTGATTTGCTTCTAAGACTAAGCTCTCCATCCAGAGGAAGTAAAACTATCCCTAGAATGCTAGCTAGCTTCAAACCAAAAAGATTTGCTATCATAAAGGTCACCCAGTCTCCAAACCACTGCTTGGTTCTGGTGAAGCTTTCCATATGAAGTGGCACATAATCAGTACACAGTAAACCTGGCACAGTTCTGGGGCTACACTATAATATTTGCATAAGGATAGGTAACTTGTTTAGTGACCCTGGAATACCCATAGGATTTGTGCAAAAGGTGTTTTGTTTTTTTCTTTTGGAGAATATATTGCAGCTCCTTATGCAGACAGCAGGAGGGCCAAATTCTAGGCCTGTTTCTTTGTTTCTCTTCTGTAGTGGTCCGTTTTTAAGTTTAATGAAGCATTTCTTGGCCTCCTCTGCAGTATAAGCTCCATCAATCCTGGTCATTTGTGTCCGTGATCTTGCAAATGAATTAAACTGTCAGCTATGCAGAAAAAATCATCATCCAAACAAGAAGCACATTCATATAAAGACTGGTGAGCTATATGAGGATTTTAGCCACAAAGAAGTTTGAGCAGCTGTTGTTATTTTGCCCAAGGATGATTTTTCTTCAGATAACTCAATATACCCTTTACCTCTCAATTCTGTAATTTTGACAGCCACATCTCTAATATCTGGAATTTATTATAGTGCCTGGCTTTCTTTGGGATTTATTACTATAAATGACTCTTGCAATTGCATTGTAGAATGCTGCTGAAGATGCTTTCACTCTAAGCATCCTATTTTACCTCTGTAGGAAGGTAATTTCTTTCTTGAAATTGGGCATGATTAACAATAAACGGGATGTTTGAGATTAATAGCCCAGAAAATAAGCTACTGTGTGAATTGGTAGAGGGTCCAAAACCCACCTTTTGACCTTCAGTTTGTATGATGAAGTCTGGACCATACACACAGCCACAATCCATCAGGAAGAGCAAAGGGATTCCTGAGGTGGGCTGACAGTTATACCAACAACTGATGTGCCCCTGGTTATATTTCTGGCTGGCATTGTCCACTCAGAAAGAAAAAGACAACCGTTTAGTAGGAAAGGTTAGGCAAAATGAATCATTCATCTTCGTCGTTTTGTTGCTAGATTCTTCCGTTATAAATGTGTCTCGCTTTCTGTTCAGCATTACTTAAACGTGTCTAAGACTACTGCAGTTTGGCCTAGGGAAGCCTGCTCCTTTTAGCTGCATATTTATATCCATCTGATAGCATTCATTTGTTACTTTGTGTATTTAGCTTAATCAATACAATGAGCTTGCATCTTAGTCTTAATGTACTTTGTTCAGATGCCCCTGAAAGCCTGAGGTCCTCCGCGAGGTGACTTCACTATGACTGCTGTAACTTCCATGTGCCTCCGAACCCACCATCTCTCCGTATCTCCATCCACCTCACCACCCCACAGGGAGGTCTCTGATGGAACCCAAGTCTGCACAGCCAGAGTCATGAACGTTTAGAAACCATCCATTCTGATTTCTGTACTCCTTCCAAGCCCATGCAAGCCTTCCCATTTCTGGCTCCATGCCCTGCTAATTCCAGCTATTTTTATGTCTATGTCTTCAATAAGATACAGGGATTTAGGTTGGCTTCACTGCCTGGATCACAGTTTGGAAAGTTACCTCATACAGAAAAAGAAGATACACCTGAGGCTTACTTCATAGGTTTCCCTTCTCTCAGGGATTGCTATCCTGCCGTACCTGTTGTCCTGTATTTCAGAAATCACTGCCTCATATATTTTGTCTAATTTTATAGTAGTTTTTGGAAGGAGGGTAACAACTGCCAGTTACTCCATCACAGTTACTAGGAGAAGCAGAATCTCTTAACCCATCTGTTAATACATTTTACAGAGTTATGTAGTAAAAAGCAAAGAGGAGAGAATGAAAATTCAGCTATTAGACCTCACACCTTTAAAATGAAACAATTAATTGTAGTGTGAAGCGCAGAAGCATTACCTCATTGCTATGGCTCATAGAGACAGACATGATCCACAGACAAGGCTCCAGACTTTTTATCTTAGAGATGTTCCATCTAAGAATGAATATCTCTGGAAATTCATGAACAGCTCTAGAACTAAAGAAAATTAACTGCTGAGGCTCCTTTAGCAAAGCTCTCGAGTTGAGATCAGATTTGATATAAATGATAAAATGATAATATGTAACAAAACAACAATTTCCTTTTATAAACGTAATGATTCTCTAGCAGGGCTGAGTGTGAGATATGGAAAGTGAAGAGATACCAGACAATGCATAAAGTGACACAAATGGTGAGAAATTCTTGGAGTCCTTATGAGAAATAAAGAAAAAGAAAAGTGAAAAAGGGAAAGGGGGGTCAAAGAGGAAAATCAAAGGAGGGAAGAAAAAGTTATTTATTTATTTATTTTTAGGTCACCTATTTAACTAGGATTTTGACCCTTCTTATTCATATTCTTCCTAAAATTCAGTTTCTTGTTATTTTCCATAACCGACTTGGATTTTTGCCTTGCCCATTAATCTCAGCTCCCTAAGTGAGATCTATTGATTCTGTTAACTTGCCACATTGTCTACATTTTGCAAACATGGTGCTTCAAACGTCTCCCTTCCCAGGAGAACTGGTGACATATCAAAACTGTCCCAGGAGATTTGGATTGCTAGTTTATTTTATAGTGACATTTAGCCACTCTGACAAGTGTTTAATTATTGTATGTTCCTCCATAAAGGTTGTCGCTGACAATATGTGTAAATCAAATAAACTAAAGTACTACAAGCTATTAATTTTCTGTTTGGTTGACATTAAGTATTCGGTTTTACTTAATAAATAATTTAGTATATTTATAGAGAATGATGAAGAGAGCATCATTGCTTCTGGGATTATTTTCTCCTGAAAGATATCCTAGGCAGCTGTGTACCTCTAATAAAGTTAAATCTAATGCCACGAGTTTACACTTAGTTCTACTGTTCTAATAGTCTAAATATCCTATATTACTTTACATTCTGAATATGCATAATATATTGCTAGGTAGTGTGGTATAGAGGAAGGATCTCATAGCCACCAGGAGTCACATATTTAAGTCCCATCTCTGTGATGTAAATTATTTCTCCTATCCGGATCTCAGTTTCCTCAGCTATAAAGCCCAAGCTATGAACTAGATAAACTCTAAAAGTCTTTTAAGTCCTAAATTTTTCAAATTTTGTGTTTTGTCAAATATTTACTAGGGCTTTGATAGCAATTATTCTCTCATCTCATTAACACTGGGCCCTTGCCCCATCTGTCCTTCATACTCTGAGTTTCTGACTCAACTACGTATATTAATTGTGGGATCAGATTGGGGCTACCTGAAGTATATATCATTTTAACACTGAAAGTAAGCCAACGTCAGGTGGACTCTTGCACCATCTAAAAGTGAACTCACCTCAGTTTGCTATGTGATTATACTGATTTTCCTAGTGTCCTCAAATACAATTTGATGAATGGGTGGGTATGAAGAAAATAGTGAGGGAGATGGATAAAGAGAAAAGAAAAATCTTTATTTCACCTCCCTAAGAAAATTTACTGTAGTTCCTGTAAGGTGCTTGGTGCTCTCCTAGGGGCTGAGAATACAAAGACGAATAAGGGAGTCCCTGCTCTTAGAAAGCTCAGAGCCCAGTGGTAGAGACAGAGTTAAAACAATTATTATACTACAGGATGATGTGAGCAGCATTTAACTTTTATGAGCATTTACAATATGCCAGATTCTGCCAAGTGATAAGTATTATCTCTTCAATTACAGTATAAGAAAAAGATACAAGAGGTTAATCAAAACTACTATTTCTTTACCTCTGAGCTGTCAAGCACCTCTGCATTGCTTTTTTGAAATCTTTGTTAACTTTCCTCTATCTAACAACACTCTGGTTCTGTTTGGGAATGCATTTCACTGTCTAGAGGAAGAGAATGCAATCAGACACTTGTAGCAGTATTATACATTTGGGAAACAGTTTTGCTTTAGGTTGTCACCTCACCTCCCTTACATTTGGATTTTGTCACACTATGGATTAGTTGCTCATGGGACAGGTGCCTTCCCGCTGGTTGAATCTGGTATGACAAGGAAGCAGGGCATGTGGTATAGCAAATGCTGCTCTCTTGAGCAAGCAAAATTCCATGGAACATTGTGTGCAATAGGCTGCATGATTGGCTTACTCAGTTCAGAAGATATGGATGTGTTTTCAAATACTGGAGTATATCAGCTGTGGAGTGTTCTTTAAGTTATCATAGGTAAGTGCCATGCAGTGCCATTAAAATTGGAAACAAAGAAATAAGCCAGTTAACCTTTCATGAGATCTAAATGAAAATATTTCTCCAATCACATTCTATAAGTATATGGCCCCATTTCTCTGGCATGTAAAACTTATTTTATTTGTTATTTTGACAGGTATATATTTAAATTTGGGAGTACATAGAGATTTGGAACATTTTGTTAATTTTTAGAGGTCTGAGAAAATAGAAAGTATAATGGAACTCCCCAAGTCTTTAGGGAATGGAAGTTGGGGAGGAAGATTTAAGAATATATGTGAGATGAGTGGTACAATGGTGTGTTTCAACGGGCTGTGCCACAGTTACTAGATTGGCTGATCACTGAATACAGTTGCCATTAAACTCAGTACACAGTCTCACTTTTGTCCAGTTAACAAACGACAATGGCAGGGTCTAGAAATGACCCCTCCTTTAAACAATGAGTATGAGGACCACAAATCAGAACTTCAGAATACACTCCATGCCTCGGGAGTGGGACTCTTTAAGATTATATGAACAGGAGAAAAAGTGGCACCAATGATTTGGTGTCTCTATTTTTATTGATTTGAAAGAGATATGTATTGATTTGTTGTTCTACTTCCTAATGCAATCATTGGGTGCTTCTTGTATATGCCCTGACCAGAGATCAAACCTGCAATCTTGGTGTATCAGGACCACACTAACCGATTGAATTACCCAGCCAGAGCCGTGGTTTTTCTGTTGAGAATATCGTAATATCATTTCCTTCATTATTTCATCATATCTTTTTCCAATAAATTGAAATATTTCCCAGTAAGACAAATCTCCATTATGAACTGCCTCTCAAATACCTCATATCCCTCCCCCAACTCAACTTCCTACAAAAAGAAAATATATCTGTCCTTTGTTCCCCCATACCCAGTAGTAGAATCACATTTTTCTTTGAATGTTTTCACACTCTTTAATCAAAATTAGCTTTTAATGGAATTGTCAATGAAAAACCTATTATGATTGTAAAGAGTCTGAACAAATATTTTCTTTAAATATTACTTTCTTACTTGTTAAACACACATATCTTTTTCCTGTATCCCTGAAGCCTATATTATTTTATCAATATTACCCCAATCAATATTACCCCAATAAATTATAATAAAAATAATAAAATAAAACCACTGTCAGAAAGTATTAACACCTATAAGAATAATAAAAAAAAGGCATTGGACCCAACCTTTAATAACACCAAGTGTTGAAGAAAGCAGTTTCCTATTCCTGGAAGGTAAAGGGCAATCAAGGCTTTCCAATAGAAGTGACACATCGAGTATCACTTAGGAAGATCACTGGATGGTCGTATATCCATGAGCTAGAGAGGGAAAGACACTACAGGCAGAAAGACCAGCATCACTCTCGACACAGCTATTGCAATGAAAGACCATGCTATCCAAAGTAAGAAGTTATTATTAGAAAAGTAATGATTTAGGATAATTGTTTATCAACTATTTTATACTCTCAAAGTCCTTCAGTTAGCACAAATACGAAATTTTGCATTTAAGAGGTACTAGGTTTGAATACACAATTATGTGTCAGTTTGCTTTCTTATAAATTACTGGCCCACAAAAAGATTACTGACAATGATTATCCATTATACACTTTAATTAAAATTAAAACTTAAATGAAAATTAATGCTGGTAATTTGTCCTTGTTCAGAAGAATTATATAAAAGCCTCTGGAAGTACGAGCGGTTTGAGGAATTTGAAATTCAATGCTTAACTGCCAAGTGGAAAACATAAGTGAGTAAAGTTGGCCTTGTGCATCAATGTTGGGGATTTGCCAACTGTAAGTATACACACCGTCTCAAGGAGTCAGCCACTCTGAAGATACTCCTAAGAATGGTGTCATACCACGGAGAAGTTCTGTCCTAGAGTTATCAGATCTTATTTTTCAAGAAAAGCCTGAAATTTATATGTAGGGGGGAACCTTATTTTGTAAGTCTAAGTTCAATTTTTAAAACTGCATTGGCCAGCCGAGACCGGTTTGGCTCAGTGGATAGAGCGTCGGCCTGGGGACTGAAAGGTCCCGTGTTCGATTCCGGTCGGGGGCATGTACCTTGCTTGCGGGCATATCTCCAGTGTGGGATGTGCAGGAGGCGGCTGATCGATGTCTCTCTCTCATCGATGTTTCTGACTTTCTATCCCTCTCCCTTCCTCTCTGTGAAAAATCAATAAAATATATTTAAAAAAATGTTACATATAAAACTGCATTGGCCAAGTAAAACATATTTTTAGGTCAAATAAAGCTATTTATCTATTTGAGACATTGGCTTAAAGACATCACACTAGATATCCAATGTGTCCATCTCATAATTGTAACAGATTTGAAAGTGGCTCAGGATATTAGCACAGAAATTTTGAGAGAGAAGGAAAAGTTGGCCAAAGTTGCTACCAAGTTTTAAGGTGGCACAGTTGTGCTCTGATTGATTGGTTTGATATTTTGTTTTATTCTTATGGGACAACTTTACTTCCTTGTACTTGAAGGATAAAGTGGGGTGGAAGGGATGTCTCATTCATCAACTACAACTGCAAATGCTTTCTGGGAATAAAAGCACTGCAAAAGTCATCCAACTAATATTAATTGTGTAAAAAAAAAAGTTTTCCAATTTCATCCACTGAGAGAGGGTCCACCTTCAAACTTGAAGAAGCATTCTTTAATTGAGCTAATTAACGAGGATATAATTACTAATTGCGCGAAATTTGCACAAGAGTAGGCCTTCCTTCCCCTGGCTGCCAGCACCGGTTTCCCTCTGGCACCCAGAACCTGGGCTACCCTCTCAGCCCTGGGTTGGTCCAGAAGGTCACCCGGTCTAATTATCATTACGCTTTTATTATTATAGACTTGTTCTTATAAAAAGTATTGAGTAATATCAATACACGTTTGCAGTCTAGCCACACCATACCTACATGTGCAACAGACAGGGACTCCAAGTGACCTTGTTAGCAAATGGTCCTTGGTTTTCTACCCATATGTACTTGTAGAAAAAGATAGAATCCTCAGCTCATAATTTTGAAAATTTTCTCAGTCACATGATCACTAATTACCATATAGTATATTAAAGAGGCAATAAAGTGTTTTTGGAAAGTCCCTGTTATTTAGAGACCCTAAGGAGGCAGAAGGGGTTGACATATTGATTCTGATCTAGGTGACTGACTTTTTGATGGGTTCTAGACCCTCCTAGCCATTATCAATCCCATGACTCCAAAGTGTTCTCTCCTGGGTACTCACTTGCTGATAATCAGTTAAAAAAGACAGCATAGCTTCCAGTCTAAAGCAATTACCCATGGCTTAGTTTCATATGCTCTTGTTCCTGAATATCATTATGTTTAATGTTTCTGTTATCGTCCCTTGGTGGTTTGCTTCATATCCGCTTAGGGAAAACAAGATTCATAATCTGATGTTTAATATTCTAGTTGTGCATTAACTTTTTTACATGTCTCTGCGGGTCAATATCGTCTTCTAATTCCATTGTGTATTGTATTTCCTTTACACTCCAACTCTGTGCATATGTTAGGATATTAAGACAAATAATCTCTATATAGATTGCATCCCCCCCCCCATAGGTATTTGTAAAACACTATATATTTCTTATTAAACTTATTTTCCATTCATTTAACAATGTTTATTTTATCTACTTACTGCAGTGTGGGAGTAGTTTATAATCTAACTAGAGGCCCAGCACACGATTGAAATTGCGTAAAGAGGTGCCCCACTTCCCACCGAGTGTGGAGGCACCCTGCAGGGGGCCAGGACCCACGCTTGACTTGCGCAGCACCAGCCTCTGAGAGAGTCAGGCTGGATGAAACCGTGGGGAGCTGGACTGACACTGTGGGGGCTGGGCCTGTGCCTGACTCGCAGCAGCTCCTAGCCCCCCTGTCTGTGTCTGTTCCAGGGCCACCCGAACCACTATGCTGACTCAGGAAGCCCCCCCCCCCCCCTGCCTCTGTCTTGTCCCCACTTCGGGCCTCACCTGTGCACGAAACCTCCTCCTGTCTGGTCGTGAGACGTTATGTAGTTCCGGTCTAATTTGCATATTGCCTCTATATGATATAACTGAGTGAGGTATTCATGTCATGAGGAACTATAATAAATTTAGACCAAAAAGTGCACTGAGAAAACCAAATGCTTTAGAGTACACTGTGTTTAATTCTGACTTGGGGGGGGGTAGGGTGGGGAGAAAAGGGCCCTAGGAGACATCCAACAGGTTACTAGGAAGGAATTTCAAGATTAACCTGACCAAGTTATTCTTCCAAGAAGCTTTCTTTTACTAGTATAAATACTGGAAGTCATGCTATCCAAAAATAAGCACGCTGCCATCATTAGACATGGAAAATGCCCTCTCTCAATGTTACCAATAATATTAATGAACAATTGGAAATACATTTCTCTCTCATTTACTCATTGCTATTAATGAGACAAAATGAAAGGAAATGCCAGATATTCCTCACGGAAATTCAGAAAAAGTGAAAATAAAAAATGTGATCTGAGATTTAATTTGCATGTCTGAATATAATAATACAGAGGGTACCTTCCATGATCTATCAGAAATGTTAGCTCTAAAATTTTCGTAAAATTAACCAAATCACTCCATAAATATATGCAGTGTTACAACTTTTATACTTTCTATAGGTAAAAGGCACATCATGCTATGAAGGAATAGAGGTCACTTTTAGATTGGAGGTTACAAAAGAGGCAAAAAATATTTGCTTAATGAACCAGCAATTGGAAAAACAGTTGAATGAAAATAAGAAACAAATACATTCTCTTAAGGTAGAAACAAAGAAAGAGTTTTACAACATATAATTAAATTCTAATATTATATAACATGATTTTTTGTTTAACCAATTGAAGTACATAAATTCATTAAACTAAGCATGATAGCCTGCTTGGTGTTACATATCCCTTACAATTTAAAAGGAAGATCTTGCTTTTTGATTACATTTTGCTCCTTCTAGACTAAATTTATATTGCCTCCTTATTTTATGAAAATATAATACCATTTATTACCAGCCTTTGATAATAATTCCATTTCTTTACTCTGAATTTCTGAATGCAGCTAATTGATTCACAGTCTTAACTTGGCAAGGTCAGTAAATAGCACAAGAGATTATAAACATCTGGATTGAAAATCCAAAACCTTTGAATTAAAATGTTTAGTTTTCATTTGATATAAATCTTAACAAATAAAAACCCTAAGTTATTTGCATAAGTGACATATCTCAGAAAAAAAATTGATGGTTTATGTGTGATAAACTGTTTGTATGCATAAAAGTTCTTGATATTTACTGGAATTAGGTATAGCAGATGTCACATTAACATTTGGCAAGAAAAAAGCCCAAATGAGTGATTGGAGAAAGTTAATATGCTACGGGTTTTTAACTTTGTATATAAACACCAGAGACTTCAAAAAGCTATTAAATATTGAAATATATTAACTGACATTATGTGTGGTAGATATATTTGGAATGAATGGGACAAAGTAAAAATCAATGATCCATTGAGATGGGGTTTTTCTTCTCCTTTGTATATCTTGGAAAAATGTTCAACATTTTATTGGGATTTATGGAAAATGTTGATAAAATAGTAGGGATATCCAAATGGAGAAATAAATTCATTAAATATCTTCTAAAAACAAACCCCAATACACATAAATACTTCATTCTCTTAATCATTAGACAATTCAAAATTTACTGACAGTATCCACAATGTTCTCCATATGGTTAAAGTTAGTTAATGTCAACCTTTGGTTGACAGAAACAGGTTAGATTTGAGGCCTGGTAATAATACAGTAGTTGAAAGAATGTGGAATGTGGTTCTGGCCAGGTAGCTCAGTTGGCTAGAGCTTCATCCTGATACATCAAGGTTGTAGGTTTGACCTCTGGTCAGAGGACATACAAGAAGCAACCAATGAATGCAGAAATAAGTGGAACTATAGTTCTTAATATTTTCCTTACTGGTCCTTTCACTCTTTTGGTAAACTATAGTAATGAATATTTTTCTGCCATGTGGACAATTTTGCACAGTTTTTTAATATTTTGGAAAAAGGGAATCAAATAGTAGCATCATGAAAACAAAAGTTCTTACCTCTTCTTAAGAGTTACTTCTTACTTGTTAATTCATATTTTATTGAATTTGCTAATTGGATTTTCCAGGGAAAAATCCTTCTTTTTGACTCATCTTCCTACAAATAACAAATAAAATTATATACCCAGATACTTTCTAAGTAAAACAGAATTACAAACATTGATTACTAAGAGTTGTTTTAAGATTATATACTTTTGCTTTTTATTTTTATATGCTGCAGAAAGGCTATTTTGGGGTCATATTACGTGAATACATTCATTATTTTCCACTGAAAGAAGGTATAAAAGAAATGTGGGTGGGGGTATAGAAAGTATGTTGTCATGAACTTCACAAGTCTTACTGCTTGTGTTTCATAGACAGTTCTCTGTTACCAACCCTCCAATTTTCTCTGTAAAAAGAAGTCAGTACCTTTGGGTAAAAGTTGTACTGAATCTGAACAGTTAAGATAAAGAACATTCATGACAGAGAAATTTAATTGTGTATGCCTCCTCCCCACACTCTAAAGGAAAACA
>PVJN01042313.1:0-18311 GCA_004026805.1 Lasiurus borealis | reverse complement strand
TTTCAAAAGCCCTCTTGCAAATCAGGAACCACAAGGTAATTACAAGTATCACACCAACATTTTAGTTAAATGCTCCCGATTCACAGATAATGCCAATAATTACAGCTCACTGACATCCTGGTCATTGACAAGAAGAAAATTTGAGGAAAAAGTCAACCACTCAAGAAATAAACCTTGGCATATTTCCTTTCCTGGTTTCATAACATCTTAAGTATAATAGCTAAGCACAGCTTCCTCCTGTACCTCTTGGCACGTGATTGGAATTGGGGGAAATGACAAAACATGTGTGAGTGTGTGTAAATACCAGACATTTTTAAGGACAATTCTGCCCAGCAGAATATACATGATATATGCTTACCCTGATTTTTTTTTTGGTAATTTTTATTTCCTGATTCTATTTAATGTAAAAAGTAATCATTCCTGATGAAGGCAGAGTCACTGTATGGATACTGCGGGTGGCTGATTTTGGCTTCATGGAAGGGAAACCTCTAGAGGTTTAAGTTGCTTGAAGGCAACCGAACAGGGCTTTTTGGACCTGGGAGCGGCATGGTCTTACAAGTATTTTCCCCCAGAGGCTAAATGACCATATGTGTGTGGTGCACTGCTCCTTCCAACACTAGGAACCCATTTTCCCAGAAACTAACTAAGCCAACAGCAGCCCTCCTGCCTCCCAACTCCAGGTGGAAAAAGGCACAAAGAAGACCAACAAATAATACTGACGTGGTGCTTTGGATCTGGGAGGCCTTGAGGTACCAGGAGAAGTGTACTGGCCTGTGGGAAAGGTGAGGCACAGAGAGACGATCAAATACTTCCAGTCATAGGGGAGAAGGGACTTAAAGGGGGAGGAGAGGAGAAGATACACTGCTAACCACAGGGAGCACAACTCTCAACAGCCAAGAGGCAATTCCAGCTCTCAGCCAGCACAGTCAGTTGCCCTTGGAGCCATTGTGGTGATTCCTTCACAGAGGGAATCCTGCAGTCTAAACTCCCCAGGGCCAACCATGGGGGCTGGCGATTTAGGCAGGGCTGGCCTGGGCAGGCACGTAAGGTAGCTCTGCTTCTTAAGGCATGGCTGCTGTCTGTGAGAAGTGAGCTCCACACCAAGAAGTGGGCATCAGACCCTTCTTCCCCGAAACTACCCTGCAAGAACCCTTAATCCTGTGGAACACTGCTGCCTAAGGAACCCGCCTCCCCCAGGCACAGGGTAGGAGTAGGGGGGGTTCCGCTGAAGCTAAACAGCGTTACCAAGTCACCTGCTTGTGTGAGTGTCACTTGGGAAAACAGTAGAGAGGGGAGGAAAAGACACAAATTGATCATTATTTGTAGATGATTGTCTAACTAGAAAACGTAGGGGAATAAAAAAAAAAAAACCATCAGGACAAAGACCAGAATTTGCTCTTAGGGGCAGATTCAAAGTCAAATAAAGAAAAATCAATAGCTTTTTTGGGTCACTTAGGTGTGACACCTTCCAGTTGCTGTGCTTTTCTGTGGGCCTCTGAGCTTTGTGAAACTTGCCATATTTTAAAAGATGGAGGAGCCAGAGAGATGCCTCCTCAGCTGCAGTAAGGGCAGTGGTCTCAGACATCCGTGGATGAGAGGTGCCTGGGAGGACTGCTGCACAGAGGGGCAATCATCCCTGTGCTCTCTCCCACGGGCCTCCCCCCAGCCCCGGCCCAGCCCCTGTCTCCCAGCTGGGCCAGGAGCCACTTCGTGTGGATGTGGTCAAAGATTGTGCTTTGTCTTTTGCGTACGAAATGAGTTTTTAAAAACAAGGGTTGCGAAATGACAGGTCTGGCGTATTCGTCCTCTTATTGCCTTATTGGTTGGAAAATTCGAGAGGTGTATGTGCTGCGACCCAACGGAGGACTCCCAAGGTTTGGTCAAAGTGGCCAAGGGAGGCCCCGCGGGGCTGGGGGTGGCAGTCTGGCCCCCGCCGCGCGTCGGTCATTTGCGGTCCAGGCTGGCGTTCAGCTGGGCCTCCCGCACCATGCGGTCGAAGGAGCGCGTGTTGGTTTCCTCGCGCACCTTCTCGCGCACGTGGAAGGAGGCCCGGGCCGTGGAGCGTGCGCTCTCCAGCGCGCTACGCCGCTCGCGCGACAGCTGCTCGCTGCGCTCCAGCTTGCGCCCGATGGCTTGGATCAGCTCCCGCCGGCGGCAGTCTTCGTCCCTCTCCACCTTCTCCTTTTTGGCCCGCTGGGCCCGCTCCTTCTCCAAACGGCTCTGCCCCACGCGCCGCGCCTTCTGCTGCACCGCCTCTTCCGCCACTTGCGTCGCGTGCTGCAGCCGCCGCTCGCCGGCCCGGGCCAGCGCCTCCAGGTGCGCCTGATGCTCGCGGTCTTTGCGCTCCGCCGCCTCCTTGGCCCGCCGGCCCTGCAGCTCCTCCCTCCGGGCCCGCTCCCGCAGCTCCCGGGCCCGCTGCTCCACCAGGTGCTCGTAGTTCTCCTGCACGCGACCCAAGCTGGCCTCCAGGGAGCTCCGCAGGCCCTCGCGCTGCTCGCGCTCCTGGCGGGCCCGGCCTTGCAGCAGCGCCTGGTGGCGCGCCTGCTCGGCCCGGCTCAGTTTCCGCTTCTCCCGCTGCAGCTGGCCCTCCTGCCGCTGCTTGGTGCTGGCCACGCGCTGGGCGCGCTCCCTGCGCACTTGTTCGGCCCGCTCGCGCCCCTCCTGCAAGCCTTCCTCGCGCTGCTTCAGGTTCTGCTCCTGCTGCAGCTTGCGCAGCCGGTCCTCCCGCGCCGCGCGCTCCGCCCGCTCCCGCCGCAGCAGGGTCTGGCGTTCGGCCAGCTCCCGGCGCCGCTCCTCGCTGCGCTCGCATTGCTGCTGTCGTCGCCGCGCCGCCTCGCGCTCCTCGCGGCCCCGGCGGCCGCGCCGCTCCTCCACCTGCGCGGTCCAGGCCCGGCGGCCCTTCTCCAGCGCGCGCTGCTTCTCGCGCTCCTCGCGCTCCCGGCGCCGCTCGGCGCACGCGCGCTGCTGCTCCCACTGGCCGTGGGCCGCGGCGCGCTGCTCCAGCAGCAGGCGCTCCTCCTGGTGTCGCGCCAGCATCAGCGCCGCGATCTTCCGGTCGCGTTCCGGGACGCCGCGCAAGCCCCGCTCGGCGCGCACTTGGCGCACGATGCGCTCCACATGCTTCGCCGTCTGCGGCGAGTGGCTCAGGTCGCCGAGGCTGAAGCTGCGGGCCGTGAGCGGCACCAGGGACAGGGCCGAGGGGCGGCCCAGAGGGTTGGGGCCCGAGGACAAGGATCCCGCGGGGCAGCTGTTCCTGGCAGACGCCCGCGGCGGCCAGCGCAGCTCCCGCAGGCTCTCCCCGCTGTAGGAGGACGACGACGCGCCGGACTCGGAACTGAGGGCGCCCTCGCGCCGGCGGGACAGCGAGTCCAGGGAGTGGCTCTTCCTGCCGGCCCGCGAGCCCGCCGCCGGCGCAGGCTGGGGCCGGGCCGGGGACCGGCTGGAGGAGGCCTTGCGGGCCGCACGCGGCGCCGGCGAGGCCGGGAGGCTGGCGCTGCTGCAGCTGCTGCTGCTGCCGCCCGCGTTGGCGGCCGGGGCCGCGGGGGCGGAGGCCGCGGAGGCGGCGGCGGCGGCGGCCGCGTGGCCCAGGGGCGTGAAGAGGCGCCGCTTCTCCTCGCGCACGATGCGCTCGCGCTCGGCCCGGCACTGCTGCAGCTTGGCGCGCCGCTCCGCCTCGTAGGCCTCGTACAGGCCCGTGGCCACGCGCATGGAGCGGCCGGGCGCCTCGCGCACCAGGTCGGCCAGGGCCCGCGGCAGCAGCTCCACGGGTTTGACGGCGCAGCGGGCGCAGGCCTCCAGCGAGCGCGGGCTGGTCAGCACGTAGCGGCTGCCCTCCGCCTCCGGGCAGTCGAAGTTGAAGAGGTCGAGGTGCAGCAGCGGCGACTGCTCCCGCCGCCCGCCTTCGGTTGCGCATGGGACATCATTCTTGCGGGGCACCGCCGCCGAGGCGGAGGCCGAGGCGGAGGCCGAAGGGGCCGCGGGCTGCTCGGCCCCTTGGGCGCCGGCGGGTATGGGCGCGGCGGCTCCGTTCCCTCCGGAGCCTCCAGCCTCGGCTCCCGCCTTCTCCTCTTCAGGTATGGGGTCCACCATAGCGGAAACGTGCCCTTTGGTGGCGTCTCTGCGGATGACATAGAGGGATATTGTGGGGTACATTGGAGAGCAGTTCCCCCCTCCCCATTCATATCCATCTCATCCCAACCTAAGCCGCTTTGCTGTTAGGTTTAGAGGCCCCATGGGACGTAAATCACCATAAGGGCGCCCGGAAAATCCAGGCAGCCGGGATTTAGGGGCTGGGGGGAGGGGTGCTGGTGCACCGAGAGCAGCCTCAGTCTCCCTGCGCCCCGGGGGGCGGGCAGAGGCGGCGGCCAGGCTCCCCAGCGCGCCCGGCCCGTTAGATGCTCTTCCTTCCCGCTGCGAGTTAAGATGAGAAAATCGAGGTGCAGGCAGTAGCCGCGCAGGGAGGCCGCGGGAGGATTCCCGGGAGGATTAGCCTCTGTTTGCTGGCAGCTTAGGCGGGCAGCCGGGGATGCAGCTTTTCAAGAACAAAAAAGGGGAGAGGCCTGCTCATCCCCCACAGCGCCCTGCTGCGAGGACCCCGCCGCTTGCCCGGGGAAGAAGTTATGGTTGGTTTCTCGCTGCCAAAGGAGACCCAGGCATGGGGTCCCCAGGGGATGGGAGGGCTGAGAGAAATGCCTCAGTCTCCAAAGGCCTCTCTGGGAGGGGTGATCCATCTTTCCCCTCCTGCCTCTGGGTGAGGGTTTGCTAGGAGCTGTGCCTGCACCCCTCCCCGTCGCCCTCCTCACCCCTACTCCCCTGTGTTTGCCGGGAATGAAGAAGGTCCTCCCAGATGCACCTGATACCCCCCAAGTCAGAGGTGCTAAAGGCACCATCCACCCCGGTCTAGGCTCAGACACCTGCCCCCAGATGCCCTCCTAGTCCCCCCCTTCCCCGCGCGCGCGCGCACACACACACACACACACACACACACACACACACACACGCCGGATCCCAGCGAGCTGGATTTGAGGGGGTCATGTAGCCCCCCGCTCCCGGTCCCCAGCCGGTTCACTCACCGCACGTCCTGGGCTGTGGCCCGGCGGCGCGGAGGGCTTTTGTTAGCAGCTCGCCGCTCGCCGCTGCGCCGCCTCAGTCCCCGCGCCGCCGGCGGGGTCGGATTACTGCCCGCTGCAGCCTCAATGGGAGCCCCAGCTGCCGCCGCAGCCGCCACCAGCGTCTCCCCATGGGGCCCGCACACACCCCACGCACTGCCTACTCGCGGAAGGGGGAGCGGGACAAGGTGTCCCTAAAATAACGCAGCTCTTCTCCCTTTCCTCTCGCTGATCCTCAGAAAGAGAATTGGTCCCATCCTTGCTGCATCCTCCGCCGCCTCTCCAGCCATGAAAATACCGCAGGTTTTTCGATACCTCTGGCGCCTCCTGGTGGACGCTCCAGAGTGTTGGTTTGCTTAGCAGGGGTCGGCAAACTTCATTAGTCAAAAGAGCCAAATATCAACATACAAGGACTGAAATGTCTTTTTGAGAGCCGAAAACCCACGAAGTTTCTATCACACTGCCCATGGGCCACGAAGTTTCTATCACACTGTACGTGCGCGCCTGCACGTGGTATTTTGTGGAAGAGCCACATGTAGCTCGGGAGCCGCAGTTTGCCGTCCACTGGCTTAGGGTGAAGAAGAGGAATTGAAACACACACACACACATTTATATATTATATACTTCTTCCAATACTTTAACTGGGGAATAGTTTGGTTTATTTCTCAAGGGGATTATTAAGAAGCAAAATTGATAGTGAATAATGGGGTAGAGATATGGCTCCTGATCTAAACTGTGATGTTATTCTTTTTAAGAAAAACTTAAGGACATTCCGATAGGTTTGAGGCAGACATAAGATGTGACTAGTATTTAATGCAACATTTTAGGACTTCCCGATTCAAGATAACACAAATTAGTGAGTATTAGTACCATTTAGGGAGCATTATTTTGAGACACCCTCTCCCTCCACCCCTGTTTTGAGTGATAGTGGCCACAGGAGCCAGAAGGAGGAGTCCTTGAGCGAGAGGGGGTTGGAGGTTGGGTAGGATATAACAGAGAGCAGGGTGAGCCGTGTTGCTAATAACCTTCACATTGTCAGGCAGTGCGGAGCAAGTGAAAGGCTTAAAGCAGGGAAATGATTTTATTAGATTTACATATTAGAAATATAACTCTGGCAACAATGCAGTGAGTGCGTTAAGAGGGCGGAAAGGAGGCAGGAAGCCAGGTAACCTGCACATTGCAATCACACCAAAGCAGGAATGATTGAGACCTGAGGGCGAAGAACAGAGTAGGAGCAAGGTGGTGAGAGTTAGGGGTACAGATTCCTAAAACAGAGAGTAAAGCAATACTCCAAGATAGCTTGGCTCTGGGGTGTGAGGAGCTGTGAGGACTCAAGGATGACTTACAGGAGCAATGAGGTGTCTGGTTGTATCACAGATTGAGAGTGTGGAAGCAGGAGGGAGGATTTGATGGTTGGCCTGGAGGGCCATGGGCAGATGGGGTCCTTTTGGACCACTTGAGGTGGAGGTGTTGCAGCTCAGCAGGTGCTAAGTTGTGTCAGAGGCCTGGACTGGATCTAGAGTTTAAGGCATCATCACTGCGCTCGAGGTTCCTAAAACCAACAGTGTGAGTCAGATCACCAGGAGGGCTGCTGGGGCAATAGGGAAGTGGGCAGGTCATTGAGGGGGCTGCTCAGGAACCAGGAGTCCATAAAAGGGACCAATGAGGACAGACAGGAAAGCATGGTCTCATGGAAACTAACGGCAGAGCACCTCAGAAGGAGGGTGTGCTAGTTAGTGTGAAGGCTGCGAAGGTCCAGAAGATTTTGCCTGGAATCATATATCCACCAAAACTGGTGGTCAGAGTGTCTTTGGTGATATCGGCAAAAACAGCTGCAGTACTGCTCTGGGGGCTCATGCCAAACCACAGGAAGTTGAAGTGCAATGAGAGATGAGAAAGTGAGAGTTACTGACTCTTGAATTTGTGGGAGCGTGTTAAAGACCGAAGGGTGTGAGGTTTTGTACTACTTGCAGGTGAACAGGGTCAGAGATGCTGGCAGAAGACACGAGACTCTTGGATCAGAAATGAAAGACTCCGTTATGTGTGGTACAGCAAGCGGCATAAGGTTAAGCTTCCTGTTGGTTCACCTTGCCCTCCAAGTCCCAGGGAGCAATGAAGAGGCGGGCTCAGATAGATACTGAACATACAGCACGTGGTGTGTCATAGCTGAGAGACCCTAAGGTTAGGAAACACTCATCTTTTAAAGGGGTTTTAGCCCTCACTGGTTTGGTTCAGTGGATAGAGTGTCAGCCTGCAAACTGAAGGGTCCCATGTTCAATTCTGGCCAAGGGCACATGCCTGGGTTGCAGGCTCCATCTTCTATAGGGGGTGTTCAGGAGGCAGCCAATCAGTGATTCTCTCTCCTCATTGTTGTTTCTGTCTCTCCCTCACCCTTCCTTTCTAAAATCAATAAAATATATTTTAAAAAATAAAAGCAAGGCAGACAACCCCGTGGCTATGAGAAATAAATGGGCATGAGGGAACTATCACTTCCTTAGAATAAATAATTAAGTAAATAGGTTTTAAAGCAAACCTGTTCAACCTTTTCTTCAGAGGGAGCCTTAAGAGTTATACACATTAGTCGTTCACATGCCAGCTCAGCCAGGCTGTTGTGTTTTGAGGCAAGTTTCTTAACCCCTCTGAGTCTCAACTTCCTCAAAAGAGGAATGAATAATATAGAGATATCTAAAAATAACAACTAAGCCGAAACCGGTTTGGCTTAATGCATAGATTGTCGACCTGCGGACTGAAGGGTCCCAGGTTCGATTCTGGTCAAGGGCACGTATCCTGGTTGTGGGCACATCCCCAGCATGGGGCGTGCAAGAGGCGGCTGATCGATGTCTCTCTCTCATCGATGTTTCTAACTCTCTATCCCTCTCCCTTCCTCTCTGTAAAAAATCAACAAAATATATTTAAAAAAATAAAAATAACAACTAAGAACCCTATTAGATCCTTTAATATAATAGCTCACAGTCAATTTGGGCTGCTGTAATGAAGTATCATGCACTGACTGGCTTACTAGTGAACAATTTCTCACAGTTCTAGAGATGGGGAAGTGCAAGATCAAGGGGCCAGGCAGATCTGATGTCTGGTGAGGACTCACTTTCTGGTTTGCAGATGGCCATTTTCTTGTTTTATCCTCACCTGGAGGAAACCAGAGAGATGGCAAGTTCTCGCCTGTCTTTCTTGTAAGGACACAAATACATCATGAGGGCTCCATCTTCATGACCTAATTACATCCCAAAGGCCCCATCTCCTAATACCGTTGCATTGGGGGTTAAGGTTACAACATATAAATTGGGGGGAGGTGGGAGACAAACATTCAGTCCATAGCACTCATTTATTTTGGACAAAAAAAAAAACACCTTATAGGGTATAGGTATTACTGTCATTTAAATGTCATTTGATCAGCCGCCCCCACCCACTTCAGCTATGTGCACTTGTGTTCCATTCCCCTTCTTAATACAATTCTATTCACGTAATAGAGATTATTCACTCCAAAGTTCTAAATCAGAAGTTGGTAGACTATGGGCCACATCCACTGGCTGTTTGTAAATCAAACTTTATTGGAACACAGTCATGCTTACTTGTGTACATATTATCTATACTGCTTTTCATGAAGAAAAAAGGCAGAATTAAATAGTTTTGACAAAGATTGTATGACTCCCGAAGCTTATAATATTTACTATCAGGTTTTTTACAGAAAAATATTACCAATATCTGTTCTAATTACTGGTAACAGCTTGTGGCCGTTCTCTATTTTCTTACACCTCCCAATTCACTCTGCCTGCTCTGGGGTAAAGGATTGTAGGCATTTTCTACTTGACAGTGAGCACGATGCTAAGGTTGGCCGGTAGAGGGAGCTGGAGGGATGTTGCAGGAGGAAGGTGCTTCTCTTTCTGGTTCCTGTGCACTGTGATTTTTGCTTTTTCTTGCTCCTGCTGCCTGATGAGAGGTGCAAGTGTGTGGGCACATCCTGTAGCATCCTCCTCCAGCTGCGTGCCTAGAGCAGTCTCTTGGTGACCTTGCAGCCCAGACCCAAGCCTAATGAGCACCTTCCTCCCTGAGCCTTACTGAGGCGGACACCACATGCTCTAAGCCCTGTGCCGTGACTCCCTCTCACCAGCCTCAACCCAGTCTTGAAGTTTATTTCCTGCTTGCCTGGCAACGACGGAACAGCTCTGCCGCAGACAAAATTCTGTGCTGCCCCTATGCGCTGCTATCACATCTTCTCCAATGAGGTCTGAACCCCAGCCTTTGTGAGGGGCTCCCCGTTCAAGTCAGCAGCAAGTTTGATGCTCTGTTAAGCAAAACCAGCCAGGGCCCTTTATTTTTAAATCATTATTATCTATTTTTTTAAGTGATTTCAGATTTGGAAAGCAGAGAGAGATTACCATAGACTAGTGTTTAAATATTTTGTAATTTCTGAGAGGGAGGAGGATAGAGAAATTAAAACATCAAAGATGAGGATCATTGATTGGCTACTTCCTGCACACCCGCTACTGGTGATCAATCCTGCAAACCACAATCCCAGCATGTGCCCTGACTGGGAATGGAACCATGACCTCCAGGTTCATAGGTTAATGCTCAACCATTGAGCCACGCCCACTGGGTGAGAGTTCTCTTTTTATCTTTATATTTACTCGAGGTTCATAGCTTAATACCTCTTTGTATTAAGCTTCCTGTGCTTAAATTCCTGTGTCATTTCTGTCTCCTGATTAGACTTAGACTAATATGTAGTGTAGAGCATAACCATTCCCACTTCTTGTGACTAACACCTTCAGAAGGGACTTAGGATACAAATCAGCAGGTAAAGGTAATATTTGTTAAAAATAAAGGGTTTTAGCTTAGTTGGCGTGGCTTAGTGGTTGAACATTGACCTGCGAACCAGGAGGTCACGGTTCAATTCCCAGTCAGGGCATGTGGCCGGGTTGCTTGCTTGATCCCCAGTGTGGGATTGCAGGAGGCAGTCAGTCAATGATTCTCTCTCAATCATTGATGTTTCTGTGTCTCTCCCTCTCACTTCCTCTCTGAAATCAATAAGAATATTTTTTAAAATAAAGGGTTTTATTTCTTTATTGAAGTAATATATGTTCATTACAGTAGGAAGAAAAAAAGAAGGAAAAAATCGCAAAGACCACCGGGTTGCTGTGTAAGTGGCAGGGACTTGGAAGCTGCAGCAGAGGTCTGTGTCTGTTTCTGTTCACAGCTGGTGAGGGCCTGGTTCATAGTAAGCCCTCCTGCTGAATGCATCTGTGAGAGGGGATGGGCCTAGTAAATGCGCCATGTGCACCATGAAACTGGCCTTGTCAAAATATCTTGAGCAGTTAAGCCACTTTGAAGAATCCTTAGAGCTAGGCATCTTATGTTTGTGTTCTCAAACTGTGGGACACGAGACCAACCTGCACTAAACCATGGAGGTGCGTCAGCAGGGACATGTAGAGGGAATCTTACAATTGATCTAATGGGAATTCTCTCTCACTTCTATAAGGGCCACACACCCCCCCCCCCCATTTCATTTTGTCTGATACCAGAGAAGTTTCTTCATTCCGGAATATACTAGCAAAACATGCATTGGGGCTGCTTCCCTACGCATTTGTCTCTGAGGCATGTCTGCGTCTGCTCGGCGAAGGGGGCTGTCACTCTGGAGCCAGACTTGTTTCCAGGTTCTGTGCCTCTCTTACTGGGTCACCTGCCTCTGGCACGAAGCCACCTGCGTGCTCAGTGATTTAGGTCCCTTCTGTTTTCAAAAGGCCTACACTCTGAAGTTACAGCTCCTGTTCCCCAGAGGCTTCCTCTCCCATTACTTGCCAACACACACACACACACACTTTTTTTTTTTACAGAGAGGAAGAGAGAGGGATAGAGTCAGAAACATCCATGAGAGAGAAACATAGATCAGCTGCTTCCTGCACACCCCCTGTTGGGGATGGGCCCACAACCAAGGGACATGCACTTGACTGGAATTGAACCTGGGATCCTTCAGTCCCCAGGCCAACTCTCTACCCACTGAGCCAAACCGGTCTGGGCCTTTTTTAAAAAAGTAGACAATTATAACCTCAGACATGCACACCACTGCCCTCCATAATGTCTTAGACCAGTCATCCATATGTTTCTATGTGGAGGTTCAGAGATAAGTCAGATCCTATTGCTGGAGATGGTGGCCCCTTTTGGCATGTTTTCCTTGAAGATCAGGGATCTGCCATCGAGCTCTTTTTAACCTTTCAAATGTGTCAGTCAACCATACAAGAACAACAACAACAAACTGCACTGGAAATTTATTGTTAAAGAGCACCAGGCTTAGCTAAAAAGCCTGGGAATATTGAGAAGAGCAGGATCAGGTCTTTGCCTGAATGCCAGTTGAAGTAAAATAGCCAAACATTCAAGATGTTAAATATTAAAAGAGTTAAAGTCAGTTATAGGAGTTCGTATACAAGATAAAAAAGTGATGACAAGGCAGAATGTGACTAATGTATTGCTAATCAATTATTACTAATTAGTACTCTAATTACCAGCCAATGTTGGGTAAGTTCTTCGACCTCTGAATCTGATTTCCTTTCTAGCCTTCTGGGGCTGCCATAACAAAATACCACAGACTGAGAGGCTCAAACAACAAAATTTATTGTCTCAGAATTCTGGAGGCCAGAAGTCCAACATCAGGGAATCCATGGGTTTGGTTTTTTATGTGGTCTCTCTGGCTTGTAGAAAGAAGGCTGCTTTCTTGCTGTGTCCTGACGTGGTCATCCCTCTGTCGGTGTTTCCTATGTCCTAATCTCTTCTCATAAGCATACTAGTCCAAATTGATTAGATCCACCCTAATGACCCCACTTTAATTTAATTACCTCTATTAAGGCCCGAAGTCCAGAATCATTCAGAAGTATGGGGGGTTAAGACTGCAACATAAGACTTTTGAAGGGCCACAATGCAGCCCCATAACATTGGCATGAAAATAATGATTCCTGGCTATTTTTTATCAAATATTGATTTAGTGCTTTGGGGAGCCAAGCACTGAAATCACACTGGGTGGAGCCCCGTCATCATGCAGTCTATACCGGTGAGATGATTATAAGTCAGTCACGCAGTGCTGAGGAGAGGGACTTATGGGAGGGCATCCAATCAGGAAGGAGACAGCCAGGAACTAAGGCAGCATCAGTGAGGAGAGCCACCATACAAACATGCTGAAGATATTTATGAGAGAGAATCAGCAAAACTGGTGAGGGATTAGGTCTGGGATCAAAACTCAGGTTTCTGGCTTGGGCAATGGGTTGTGGCAGTGGGGGTTGGGGAGTTGAAGAATTTACTCAATACTGGCTGATGATTGCTCATTAATAATTAATTAGTAATACGTTAATCCTATTCTCCCTTGTCATCACTCTTGTGTGGAATGCAGGTGGAAGAGGAACAAGTTCTGAGCAAAGACAAGGAGTTCCGCCTGGATGTTTAACGGCATGTTCATCAGGTGTCTAACCCCATATTTGAGAGCATGAGCGCTGGAATTCACACATCTGGGTTCAAATCCCAGCCTTTACATGTTCTGACGGTGTGATCCTGAGGGAGTTATGCAGTCTCTCTGAACTGCCATTTGTTCATTTAAAATGGGTAAAATAATATCTCCTTTCTAAGGTTGTTGCTGAGAATTAAATGAGCTAAATATTTTCAGTACATAGTACAGTGTACCCATGTACATGGTGCATAGTAAGCACTCAAACAATGGCAGGTTGCCCTGGCTGGTGTTGCTCAGTGGTTAGAGCGTGCCTGTGCTCCTGAGGGTCGCTGGTTCAGTTTCCTGTCACATACTTGGATTGCAGACTTGATTGTAACCCCCAGTCTGGGTGTGTGGGGGAGGCAACTAATTGATTTTTCTCTCTCTCACTCTCTCCTCTGTCTTTCCTTGCACTCTCTAAAAAATCAATGGAAAAATAGCCTCACTCCTTGAGTGAGGATTTACAAAAAAAAAAAAAAAAGGAAGGGGGGCCAGCTGGCATGGCTCAGTGGTTGAGGGTTGAACCAGGAGGGCACGGTTCGATCCTCAGTCAGGCTCAATCCCCAGTGTGGGCATGCAGGAGGCAGCCAATCATTTTCTCTCATCATTGATGTTTCTATCTCTCTCTCTCCCTTTCCCTTCCTCTCTGAAGTCAATAAAAGTATGTGAAAATAAAAATAAAATGGCAGGTCATTATTATCATTATTAAATTAGAGAAATAATGGGCAAATCTAAGCTTTCTTTGGTTGATTTCCTATAGATCATGTCTCTAACCTGGATTTTAGTTCTTCTGTCCATTTGAGAACATCAGCCTCTACCCATTTTACCTTTTGTTCCTGGAGAGCAAAGGATATCCCTGATGCTTAGTTCTTTGATGGTAGAAGGCAGGACTATTTTGTTTACCTAAAGTAACTTTGAGAGGGGAACTCAATGCCTATTCCACGTTCTCACTGCAGGTGGCGCCCCTCCTCTGCACATCCGCCTGTGGTACAATCTAAAGTCAGAAACCAGGTCTGAAAACACCAAACCAAATCCCTAAAACCCAGAGGTATGCTCAATGCACCTGAAGGACGATTTCACAAGGAAACTTGATGAAAATGTCTTCTTCGTTTTGGCTCTAGGAATTGACTTGCACATACAAATCTCTAAGCAGGCCATTCTGTTTCATGCTTCTGTATCTCTCTGCATGCCATTTGCTGGCAATACTTGTTCCATATGACTTTGCCTCTTTTTTAAAAAAAATACATTTTATTGATTTTTTACAGAGAGGAAGGGAGAGAGATAGAGAGCTAGAAACATCTATGGGAGAGAAACATCCATCAGCTGTCTCCTGCACACTCCCTACTGGGGATATGCCCGCAACCAAAGTACGTGCCCTTGACCGGAATCAAACCTGGGACCTTTCAGTTCGCAGGCTGACCCTCTGTCCACTGAGCCAAACCGGTTTCGGCATGACTTTGCCTCATTAACTCCTTCTCATCGAGCAAAACTCAGCTCAGATGTCACCTCCTCAGTGAAGTCTTCCCTGGGATTGGCCTTTTTGTTGGGGTTGGGTGGCTCTCCTCAGTCCTTTCAACATACCCTGAGCATTTTATTTGGATGGAGCTACAATATATGTTAAGACATTTTATTATAGACAACGTCAAAGGTAGAATAAATGATCTAATAACGTCAGTCTTGCAGAACTGTAATTCCTGATTTTCTTATTCAGTTCCCTCATTTGATAGTGACGTAAGTGGACTTACATTTTATGACATTTTGTCCTCGGCCCCTGTGTCTGACATAGATACTCAATACAGGTTTGAGGAATAAGTGGAAATATACTTGGTCCCATTTCTCTATTCATATTCCTCCCCCTCTTTCCTCTTTTTTGGGGGAGCTGTCCTCCTCTGTACCTGTGATCTCTGATGAGCAGCCCTGGGCACTCCCAGAAGCAGTCAGGACTTTGCCAAGACACCTGCCTTCACCCAAGTTTGGTGTGGGTCTTGGAACCACACCCACGTCCAAATTTCAGCCGTTGGGTGTTTTTATTTATTTTTTTATTTTCATGGACATGACAAAATATTTAACATCTGAGTCTCAGTGGCATAAAACTTATTTGCAGAGCTGTTGTGAGAATTAAATCCGGTAAGATACTCCCTTGCTTGGCACAGAGTAGGTGCAATAGATGCTAGTTTCCTTTCCTGTGGGTTTTATGTCTATTCTAGGAAAATGACTTCATCCCTGGGGAAGAATGGCTGTTATTCATTATGCGGCTGGAACAATGACCACATGGGTCTTGGGGAAACACTGGCTTTCCCTGCAGGGCACAGGAAATGGAACATCAGCCTCCCTGCACGCCCATGCCCTCTGGTTCTGATAGCAGAGGCCAGGCTGGCGAGGTAAAAGGAGAAGGGCAGCAGGACCCCTGCACTGGCCTCCCAGCTCTGCTGGTCAGTTCTCCTAGTCACTTCCTCATTCAGCACTCCATATGTTTAAAATATATTTCTCTCATTTTACAGAGAGGAAGGGAGAGGGAATAGTTAGAAACATCCATGAGAGAGAAACATTGATCAGCTGCCTCTTGCACACCCTCAACCCCCACTGGGGACCAAGGTACATGCCCTTGACCAGAATAGAATTTCGGACCCTTCAGTCTGTGGGCCAGTGTTCTGTCCACTGAGCCAAACCGGTTAGGACAACACTCCATATTTTTTTGTGCCTTCAGTGTGCAGGCCTGGGGCTAAGTGCTGGGGCTCTGTGGTAGACATGTTGTCCCAGAGCCTGTGGTGTCCGTGGATGGGGTGGAAGGAGAGAGAGGTGCATATTGCAACAAGGGATAGGCTATGAAGGAGAAGTGTGGGCTATAAGAGGGAATAACGTGGCTCTAACCTTGTCTGGGGGCTGGGAGGGCTTCCCTGAGGAAGTGACCTTGAAGATGTAAAGGAAACATGGGAATTAGCAGGCCAAGAGCATGGGGAGAAGAGAGCCCTTCCATCCTTCCACCGCAGTTCACCTTCTTTCCCCCAACAACTCATGGGTACTTTGCCTAGAGCTCCCTGTCACAAAGCTCTACCTGTGGGTCGCCTCCTCAATATCCCAGCCCAGCCCCACTGATCTTCTCAACTGACTGCGGGAGCTAGAGCCTCCTTCTCACCAAGGAAGTCGCTCTGAGGTGGCAGCTTAGAAATGTGTCCCTTTCAAGGAGCACTTGCCTGCTCCTCAGAGATGCGTGCATACAGAGGAACTGTCTTTAAATGAGATTCCAAACACAGACTCTCTGGCACCTTCTTGGCTGTGTTTTGGGGAATCACAATGGCTGCTGAGTATCTTGAGCAAAGCCTTCTAGCCCACAGGGCAGTCTTTCTTCTCTCCCTAGACACTGGACCCATTAGCTTCCCCGGACCAGAGCAATCCAGCAGCAACACCCAGAGTCTGTCCTTCCTGCTTTGGCAGAGGCCAGGGTCTGGGGCAGCCCAGGGGACCAAGAGGGCACACAGGTGTTCCGTTGCTGAGCAACGGGTGCCCAGCCCAGCTCAGGGCAAAAAGTGAACTTGACGTCAGCCCTGGGTGAAATCAGCCAACAGATGGCCCGTGAGCCTCCAAGAGGAAAAGAAGGCTGGCCAAGAGCGGAGCCAGGCTGCTTTCATTTCTTTCTTATTAACCCCCTTCATTTCCTTTTCTTCACCAGGCGGCCAGGTCAGGGCAATGCTGCCAGATACACTTTGTGGGTGGGACAGGGAAGTGTGTTCCGGCTCAGACTATAGCCAGATGGTGTCGTCTCTAGTGGCAGTGTTGTCCCAAATGCTGTGCTGTTCAAGGGTTTTACCCACAACTTGTATGTAGACAGGGTGGTCAGAATGACATTAATGTGGGCAGAGAGAGAATAAAAGCAATTGCAGCTAGCATTTATATGCCAGGCACATTTTTTACTGCTCATGATGATCCCAAGAAGTAGGCATTATTTCTCACGTGCCCCCAGTTGAGGGGTGAAAATATTCAAGGTCACACAGCTAGCAAGTGCTGAGATGGGCCTGGGAAACCATCTAAAGCTTTTTACCAGGATTGACAACATTCATTCATTCATTCATTCATTCATTCAACAGATAATTTACTGAATTCCTCCCATGTTCCAGGCAATGTTTGAAGGCAGATAAGATCCTGCTCTTGTGGAATTTACATCCTAGAAAAGAAGAAAACAGGTTAGAAAAATCATTTTCCTAAGTAGAGAAGATTTAAGGAGGCATGTAAGCTGCCTCTAGAAAAATCTAGGATCTATGGGAAGGAGTTTTAAGAAGTCAGATTTTTTTCCCCTGCTGATAAAAGATTACGTGCAATTTGCCATTGTTACATCTGATAAGGGCTTAATCTCTAAGATTTATAGGGAAGTCATATAACTTAAAAATAGGAAGATAAACAATCTAATAAAAAAAAACATCCTATCTAACAGGAGAGTAATATGAAAATTGACAGTCACTCCCACACACAAGATGGCTGCCCCATATGGACACATGATGGCCACCACAAGATGGCCAGCAGGTGAGGGCAGTTGGGGGGGACCAGGCCTGGAGGGGAGGGCAGTTGGAGGCAACTGGGCCTGCAGAGGATAACAGTTAGGGGCGACTGGGCTGGCAGGGGAGGGCAGTTAGTGGTGATTGGGCTGGCAGGGGAGTGGTTAGGGAGTGATCAGGCTAGCAGGCAGAAGATGTTAGGGGCAGTCAGGCAGGCAGGCAGGTGAGCAGTTGGGAGCCAGCAGTCCTGGATTGTGAGAGGGATGTTTAGGTAGGATCCGGCAGTCAGACATCCCCTGAAAGGTCTCTACCTTCCCAGATTGGAGAGAGTGCAGGCTGGGCTGAGGGATCACCCTCTCACCTCTGTGCATAAATTTCATGCACTGGACCTCTAGTAAATAAATAAAATGAATATGTGCAGATATTTGCTAAAGTAGGAAAATAAATCAGTTTTAATCCCATTGTCTACAGGCAACCACTAATTACATTTGGTAATTTCTAAGTTAGGGGCTATCTCTGGAAAGATATGCAAAAACATCACTGCAGATGTCTCTGGGAACAATTGGTGGGAACTGGTTTCACTTCCACTTTGGTACATTGTAAATTTTATACCACGTACATATAACATTAAAGTATAATTTTATATAAATCACGGTAAAGAGCAGGCTCTTTGGGCCATTTAAGAAATAAATGATTAGTCTTTTGGATTGTTGGGCATATACAACATATGGTTTCTTTACAAATTAAGTTTATCCATGTGAATTTAAAGTATATTTATAAAACTTTGTCTCCCAGCTGGCCATGGCTAAGTGTTTGAGCATTCACTTATGAACCAGGAGGTCATGGTTTGATTCCCAGTCAGGGCACATGCCCTGGTATAGGGCATGTGGGAAGCAGCCGATAGATGATTCTCTCTCATCATTGAAGTTTCTGTTTCTCTCTCTCCCTTCCTCTCTGAAATCAATAACACAAACAAACAAACAAAAACAACAACTTTGCCTTAAATACATCCGTGGAGCAGACCTCAATCTAAGCAGGCACTCCTATATTGTTTCAATATGGCTCTGGGCACTGTCAGAACAAGTGGGCTCCTACAGGCCTCTTTTCCTTTGCACTTGCTTTGGAGTCAGAAAACTCTTATTTCAACTCTGGCTTCACCACTTACAGCTATTGACCTTGAGTGAGTCCCTTAACTTCTCCAAGGAGGAAGAGCCTTATTTTATTAGGTCT